>CAJNDV010032977.1:16165-32125 GCA_905221635.1 Symbiodinium sp. CCMP2456
GTTTAGGGCTTAGGGTTTAGGGTTTAGGGGCAATGTCTGATGTTTTCCTGCAAGATGGCTCTTCCCTAAACCCTAAACCCCTAAACCCCTAAACCCCCAAACCCTAAACCCTAAACCCCTAAACCGTGGTCTAAGTTATAAGAATAAGAAGGACTCTGAGTCCCGTCGAGTGCGCGGGGACGGCTAGAGTCGACTCCTTAAGGCCGGCTCCCCTAATGTAGGGGCCTTAGTAGTTAGAATAGGGCTTTGGGGGTTTAGGGTTTAGGGGTTTAGGGTTTAGGGGTTCCTTGTTATAGCTATACTGTAATGTACCTAATATACCCCAAACCCTGTTCTTATTATTCAGGCCCCTATATCACACTACCTCTGCAGTAGCTTGAGAGCCCTGCCACAAACGCGTGCAAAAACGGAAATCCTAAACGCCTATAATGCCCTTCTAGAACCGCATAGGGTCCTTCGAACACCCGACCATTACGATGCCCTCTAGAGCCCTTCTAAACCTAGAAGCCTTTTTGACCCAAACCGAAACTCTGTCTAGAAGCCCCTTAGGTTAAGACTATAAACCAATGACGCATCGCTCCGAAGGAACATCCAGAAACAGTCTCAAAAAGACGGTAGCGAAGCCCAGTGGCCGAGAGGTTCAGGCCTGACGTACCCGAGAACCAAACGAGGAGCACCTTTTCAACGAGGATCGTTCATGTAAGGGGTTTCCATAACACAAGGTTCTGCAAGGAGTGGGTCATTATAGGGTTCCGGGTTTAGCAAGTAAGGGCTTTAGGATTAGACGCGGCGTGTTCTCCTGCTCCTGCTGGTCCTCCTCCTACTACTTCGACTGCTACTGCTGCTTCGACGACGACGACGACGACGACGACTACTACTACTACTACTACTACAGCTCGTCGCTCTGTGAATATCGTTGCAGTGACAATACTGCATTGGTTTCCGATATCTTGGAAGCTACGACTGGCCTCCTGATAGCACAGGCGTTGTCACGAACATGGTGAATGCCACCATGCACTGCGAGCATTAGTTTTGTGTCCGGTCAGTCTTGTCTTTGATTACCACCGTCATCGCTGCAGTTATCTACAGCCTCAACGAACCCGAAACTCTACACCTAAGAGAAATGGGTAGTTCTCAAAATTAGGGCCCCTTTTGGGTCCCCAAAATAGTTCGGCACCCTTATAAAAAGGACCCTAAAAAGGGACCCTACTTTACAAAACTACCCATATAGAACCCTTATAGTACCCTCATAGATCCCCTTTAGGGAACCCCTTATAGTACCCTTCTAGATCCCCTTAAGGAGCCCTAAAAGGGACCCTACTTTAGAAAACTACCCAAATCCAGGACCCTAAAATGTACCCAAAGTCAGAGAACTACCCTAAACCCTAAACCCTAAACCCTAAACCCCAAACCCTAAACCCTAAACCCCAAACCCCCAACCCTAAACCCTAAACCCCCATATTCCAGGGCTCACGCCTCGGTGGCAGACTTTAGAAAACTACCCAACTCCAGGGTGATGCAGCCGTGTCGCCTCTTCCACGAGGGCAAAGGCGATAAGAGTGAAATCGAGCACCTGGCTGCACTGAGTTTGCAGGAATTGGGTTGTACAACTGGTTTCGGATCTAGGGTTTAGGGCTGTGCAATTGGTTTAGGGTTTAGGGCTGTAGTTTAGGGTTTAGGGTTTAGGGTTGCAGTTTAGGGTTTAGGGTTGCAGTTTGGGGGTTTAGAGTTGTACAATTGTTTTGGGGTTTAGGGTTGCAGTTCAGGGTTTAGGGTTTAGGCTTGTACAATTGGTTTAGGGCCGTTTAGGGTTTAGGGTTGCAAGTAGGGTGGGTCCTTGCTTGGGTGTCTGAGAGGCATCCGACTGAAGGACTTAGAAGCTAGACCCAGGAGTAACCTAGGAATGAAAAGGATGCCCTTTTTGGTTTTAAGGGGATTGTAAGGGAGCCCCAACCCTAAAAAAGGAAATAAGGGCCTACTCCGGGTCCTAGGAAGTCAATCCGAAGTGGAAGGCTCAAGCTGAACAGCTGTGCTCCTCGAGTCGTTTTAATTAGGGTTAGGGTTTAGGGTTTAGGGTTTAGGCTGGGGTGCCAGAGAAGTTGTCTCAAGCAGAATGGATCAAGGCGAGAATCTGCAAGCTCGGGCGAGCCACATAACATGGAAAAGACGGCCATGCAGGACTAGCTCATGGTTAAGATAGTAGTAAACGTTCCAATTTCTATTCCTTGTTGAGTTTCCATTACCCATAAAAATCCCTAAACCCTAAACCCTAAACCCGACCCAGCTATGATAAAGTGGTGGTTAGTCGAGCCTGGGATCTGCCCAAGAAGGACAGGAGCCCCGGTCGGTTCCTGTGAGAGGGCCTTTGGCGTTGGGGTTTGGGGTTTAGGGCTTGGGGTTTAGGGTTAGGGGTTTAGGGATTGGGGTTTAGGGTTAAGGGTTTAGGGCTTGGGGTTGATTTTGTTTTTTTGTTTTTTATGGGCCCTTTTCCGACTGCAAGTATGGGGTTGCGTTTAGTGCTTTGGGTTTAAGGGGTTCGTGCGAAGCAAGGCACGTTCCAATGGATCAGCGGATTGTAGCACGAGAAGAACAGCAAGCCTCAGCTGCCAAACCCCAAACCCTCAACCCTCCACCTCCGTCCTGGGCTTGGCGGCTTTCAGCTGGCTGCGACTCTTCAGCTCTCTGCAACTAATTAAACCCTATACTCCCCAAGCCCACGACCCTAAATCCAAATCTCTAAATCCAGTACACTAAGTCCGCAATTAACGTAAGGGCCTTAATAACTAGCACAGGGTTTGGGAGGTTCCTTATTATGATTATAGTATACTATACCCCAGACCCTATTCTTATTGTTAAAGCCCCTATATGAACCCTGTCTTCTGCATCTGTGGGCTTTTCTTGACTGTCCAGCTCAGGAGTTCGGGGGAACTCAAGGACACACCATTGCTCACCAGGAGCAGATGCCCAGGTCGCGACCGCAACAAGCTAGAAAGCAATGCAGAAGGCATGTACATACCATGATGCATATAAGGTCCGGAATTGAGTCATGTTAGCAGGGTTCTGGGGGACAGTCTAATAAAACCATATATAGGGATAGTATGTTTTGAGATGTATGGCGACCCCTGCAGGAAGGCACTATAGAGCTGGTTCTTCAGAAGCAAGGAGGCCTCTGTGCCGGAGGTGCATGTCCGTCCTCTCAGTGATTTCTGTCTCAGCGCCCTGGATACTTCTTTTCTCACCATGCGGAGGGAGCGGGAAGTACTTCGTGTGTGCTTACAGCTAGAAGTACACACAAAATTCAAGATGTGGCGGAGGGCTTCCATATAAAAACCCAATATACCCTTATAGAAGCCTTCATTTAATGCTATATTGATGCCGTCGAGCTGCCGTCGACAAGCATGCGCAACAACAGCTCGCAAGCAAAGAAGAAATTGAAGGCCGAGTTCAGGAAACGGAAGACCTCAGTGGGCACATCAGAAAGCAACACTTTCATGATGTACTGTGAGGGTACTTAAGGGTGATCTGATGCGCTTTAATTAAGGGTACTATACGTTTTAGCCTGTTAAAGCTTAGCTCGGCTTCCAGGATTTGAGGTTCGCCTGCATCCCAGAAACCGTTCGATGCTTCCCCGACTCGGCTAACACAATCCTACTCACTCTGGTTAAGGTTTAGGGTTTAGGGTTTAGGGTTTAGGTTTTACATGGCAAGCTCCCTACGTCGATTGTAGGTTGGTGTCGCTATGCGCTGGTCGTGGCTTTGATGCCAAGAAAGGTATCAAGAGGTAGACTTTTTTCATCTTCTGCTTGTCTTGAACATATCGGAGAATAGAAGCGGACGCAGGACCACAGTGCCTCGAACAGCACAACAACCACTAGAACCAATCTTAGCATGCGCGAGAAAGCCGTCTTCGCTACCCCATAAACCCTAAACCCTAAGGTCTCCATTGTAGGTCCTTTTTGGGGATACCTTATAAAATCCTTAATATATATTTGGTTAAGCCAAAAGAAGGATCTACAATGGAGACCGTAGGTAAACCCCAAGGTCCGGTGACAAGGTGGGCAGGCTGGGGGCATGTTTGGCTCAAGCTTGAGGCATGATCGAGGCATGACGCTGAGCATGAGGCTGCTTTCTAGTCGCCGTCTTCCCTCCACGCTCACTCCGACGGGGAAAAACCTTGGGGACCAAATCACCCTTATAAGTAGGAGCCCTATACCCTTATATTTTGAATCCCAATAAAGTATATGAACCTGAAAAGCTTTTGGGGATCATTTCGTCCTTAAGGAACCCGAAGTTGCTTAGGGTGGGCCCAAAAATCCTGGAACCTAGGCCCCCATGTCCGAACTCATCCCTTCCAGCGTGTGGAAACGTGACAAAAACCAACATCCTAAACAATAAGCCCTAAAACCTTAAAGCTTCCGGCATAGACCCAAAGCCCTATGAACCCTAAAGCCTTAAACCCTAGATCCTATTCCCGAGACCTTAGACGTAATTGCAAGCCCCAGTGCTGCCGGCGATGGTTCGCCAATGGTCTGCCTCAGACTGAACCCTAAGCCCGAACGAGAAACCCGAGACAAAATCGCTTAGCCCTAAGCCCCAGAAATTCAGGGCAAAAGGTGTAGAGTCAACCGTCTGGATGCTTTCTCACAGGATATTTTGTAAAGATAGAAGCACTTCAAGATCTAAGGCAAAGCGGAAACAGAAGCAAAGTCCCGTCTTCCTCGCCCAGTTTAAACAACGACCAAGTTTTCAATAGCAGGCGGGAGATGATATAAATCCAGAGCTTTAGGGTTTAGGGTTTAGGGGTTTAGGGTTAGTATTGGTGGCCCTTATAGTACTTATAAACTATACGTAGTAAGCCCTTAAACCCAACTGCCGAGTCGATGGATGTACAAAGTCGAAAAATTGAAAGTTGACAAACCCAGCTACGAAGCTCATGACCTCTAAAAACTGAGGGTTTAGGGTTTACTGACAAGTTTAATGTTTAGGGGAGGCATCAGACTTACCAGGTGGCGTTTTGAAGTGTCTTCCAACTGTGTTCCGGCGCCTTCTTGGAAAACCCTCACCAGGTGTCAAGCGGGATTCAGACTTCCACCACCCTGCTTTACGGAATTGAAATACACCTTCGATTGTTGTAGGCCTCCGATAAGTGTTTTTGAAGTATGTCTTTGGGACAGGCCGTTTAAGTTTTTGGGTCTCATTGATAGGTGGAAGGATATTCCTTGGCAGCAGTCCGAGCTGCATGGAGTATTCTGCTTCCACGCCAATGAGCACGGCGCAGAGAAGAATCAGACCTCCACTCGCCGACCTCTGTTCATGACAGGTTTTAGCTTCCTGGGTCCGTTTTCAGGTTTCAAAGGGTTGCGGGGCTGGAGGGGAAGGGAAGGTATGCTGTCCAGAAAAGAACCACACTGCAAAGGACTCAGCTTGTGCTTCAGCTAGTTATCCTGTGGGTTTGACTGAGCCAGAAAGACAAGCCTCCTAGATGCAACATCCCAAGAACCCACTCGAACGATCGATGTTTAGGAGGCATGTCAGTACGGATCACCCGTCGGACCGACGCAGGCGCATGGAACCTCAAGTGCCAACAACCGAAATGCCACTGAGTGTCATTTTCGAACCCAACAAACAAGACCCCAACATGAACGGAACAGCACCATTCAGCGTGCAGCAAGCAGGGGTTAAAGTCGCGTAGGTGCCTTCATACTTGGACAAGTGTCCCATACTACAAATGTGTCGAGGAACCCCAAGGACATGTACTTGCAATTTTTCAAGGCCCTACATAACGGTTTAGGGTTTAGGGTTTTGGTTACATTGCGCGCCGCTTGAGGACCGGACGTTTAGGGCACTGAAGGCAACAGGCCAGCTCGGATCGGTCCAGGCAAACTGAGCACCATGAAGCCGAAAAACACACACTACTCAAAACGAACGAGAAGGTGTTGGAGTTAAGTTTAGGAAGGTTTTGGGGGTATGTTTAGGAAGGTTTTGGGGTTAAGTTTAGGGTTTATAAGCCTCAACCCACACCCTAAAGCCCTCAAGTGCTAAGTTCCAAAATCTGAAATCCGAAACCAAAACTCCAAGTACTGCCAGGTGACTCAAAGAGCGGCGCTTCCACGATGTTTCTCCTGGTTTCCGGGGCTGAGAATACGCGAAGGGAGCGTGTTGCTTAATGGAGGGATTTCGGGGCTAGGGCGTAGGCGAAGACTTGGGAAAAGAGGAGTGTAGGGCTAATCTTGAGAAGTTTAGGTTGTAATTACTGGGTTTAGGGGCTAAAAACCATGTAAAAGCTTTAGATTGAGAGGCTTGCGCGACTATAGGCTCAGGGATGTTTAGGGTAACGGTAGCACACGGAACGTGATGGAAGTCGAGAAAACGTTGATGTACTGCACTTGTAATTACATGCTCCTGTGTTGCTGCTATTGGCCTGGCTTGCCCTAACTGTCGTCTAAGTTTGAAACCATGGGCCCTTAAGCCTGGGATCCTTATACACCTACTATAGACCCTATATGTACCCTTAACGGACCCTAGAACCCCCTAAGGGCCCATATTAGGGGCCCATACTTCTAACCTTGGATGTCGGGGAAGTTCAAACCTAGGACCTAGGAGGGGGAAGTTCAAACCTAGGACCTAGGAGTCCTCGAATCGTTTTCGGTTTCCGTTCGATAGTGGAACTCATCAAAAACTGAATGCACGGGCCTCCAGAAGGATCAATCATTAATGAATTATGGCTTCGGGGTACGTGAGAGTACAAGCTACACACGGGCTAGATGCGGATATTATCACCCCTACAACAAATGGAAGTTTCCGAAAACAAGGGGTACCTTATATTGGGGTCCTTATGATAAGGATGCTACTATTAAGGGTACTATATTAGGCTCCCCTATTTTCGGAAACCCCCCCAAAAATTTTTTGGCCAGTGAAGCCAAGTTGCGCAAAGTCCTGGGCCCTGCCAAGTTTCGAATCACTCACCTTCAAGCTTCTGGGTATAGGGATCTGGGTTCTCGAATTGGGTTTATAGGGTTTAGGGTTTGCGGTTTGAGGTAATGGTAAGGCTATGCATCTCCTTCAAGCTTCTGGGTATAGGGATCTGGGTTCTGGAATTGCTTTTGTTTTTTGCAAGTTGAGGTGACGGTCTCTTTGTTCGTCTTCGGCTCCCAACATGAGATGTTGACTTATGTTATGACATCCCAACAGAAAAAGCTCACTTGGAATTGGGTTTAGGGTACTGGTAAGGCCATGCCACGCCCTCAACGACGGTAAATTACAATTCTCACCGAAGGGTAGCCTGCGTGCATCCGCAATACAAGCTTGCGGGCACATACTCGGCTACTATGTGAAGATGCTGAGCTCGACTGATATTCAGAAAGCAGGCCTTAGGGGATGAGTACCCTAGCCCAAAAAAGGTTAACCTTTTGAATTATAGTAGGATCATATCATATAAGCCCCAAAAGGTTAAAGGTTACCTACTCAGCCACTAAGTCACCCCAAACCCTAAACCCTAAACCCTAATTCGGGATCGGGTGTTCGAAGAATCCAGGTGCATTCGCCTGTGCGCAGAAAGCTTGTCAGGGGCTGGGTAGGTAAACTTTAACCTTTTGGGGCTTAGGGTTTAGGGTTTGGGGTGACTTAGTGGCTTGGGGGTTCAGGGCGTTTAGGGTTCAGCGGCTTCGGGTGCAGAGTTTTAGGGTTTAGGGGTTTAGGGGTTTAGGAGCTAATTCTGTTTGTGGTTATAGTTCTCTAAATTAAGGTTCCTTTTTTAGGTCCCCAATATAGTACGCACCTTTACAAAAAGGACCTGCAGAGGGACCCTAATTTAGAGAAGTACTTGCTGCGGGACACTGTGATGGTTAGAAATAAACTGAAGTTACAAAAGTTTAAATGTCGGAGTATGGGGATCACACTGGCCCACAATGACAAAACGGCACTTGAGGCGTTGCTGCAAAGCCTTACTGTAACATTATGGAAAGGTATAGAGCATGATGAACCATCCTAGAGCTTCACGACGCCAAGCCTGGCAAAGCGTTGAAACAAGAGGACAGCGGCATCCCTCAAAACAGCGATCCCACACCCCAAACCATTTAGGGAGCTGGGTTTATCAGCCCCAAGCCATACCCATAGGCCCCATAGTAGTTCCTTTTGGGGATTACCTTATATGATTCTAAATCATATGTCATATGAACCCACAAAAGGAACTACTAAGGGGCCTATGAGTAAACCGTACAATGGATCCGCTGACAGGCAGGCGGGCTGCGAACTCCTGCGATCGTCTCTGCTGAATGGTTTTCTCGACCTTTTCCTTCACACCTGGCTCGGTCGGTTTGGGGTGCAGCGTTTACGGTTCAGGGAGGGTGTCTACCTGGAACTCCCAACTACTTAAAGGATCATGGGACATAGTAAGTAGGGTTATAACTAAGTCCCATGATCCTTCTAGTAGCCTTTATCATTGTATTGCCTACCTTATACAGTAGTTAGGATTGTCAGATAGCTTTGAGGGGGGTTGACAAGTCCTGGTACCTGAGTTGCGGAAATACATCCGCGGGCTCCCTAAATGTGGGGCCAGGGTCTGGGAACCCTCAACAAACTCGAGTGTCGCCAGCAGAGTTCAAAATTCTAAACCGAAAACCAAACAACTCGATGTTGTTCCCCCTTAGCCCTAAACCCTAAACCCTAAACTCTGAAAACTAACCGTTCGTGAAAAAGCTAGCTCAAGTGATAAAACCCTGAAGACTAAAGCCTGACCTTTAACCCTTTAACCCTACACCTTATAACCCTTAAACCTCCAAAAGTCAGCCCTTACCTTTAGAAGCGTAGTGGTTCTCCCAAGCACGTGCGATAGGAGTTGAAGGGAAGTTATGAGATTTCTCCGGGGTCTCGACTCGTCTTTCAACGATTCGAGTTGGCCCCTTGCTGGGGGGTTGGCACTTGTCTTTCCTTCCTGATATATCCGAAAGCATCCATAGAGACGAACCCAACGAATGCCTCTTGCTTACACCCTAAACCTTAAACCCCAAACCCTAAACTCTAAGCGACGACTCCCCAACAAGCGGACAGCAAGTGCCCAAACCCTGAACCCTGAGCCCGACGCCGAGAAACATAGAGCACAACAAGCCCCAAACACATGTAGTGTAGGGGCCTGAATAATTAGAATAGGGCTTTGGTAGGGTATAATACTATAAATATATGAATGATCACCCTAAATAGTGTAGGTAATTACAGCCTACGTCGTTTTTTCACCCTGAGACCAAAACATCCCAAAGCTTCAAGCTCTAGTTACAATCTTACACATCGTATGCCCCAATTAACGCTAAACCCCAGAACCCCTAAGCCAAAAAAACGAACCACGCCTGAGACTTTCCTCTTCTCCGGCCGCTTCATGGAGTATGCGCCTTGGGCGGACTGTGCTGTTCCTCGAGTCTCCATGCTAGTTCCTTTTTTGGCTATGCTATCTATGGTTGTGATCGTATAAAGACCCTAAACCCCACCCCCGATCCCAAACCAAGCCTAGACCTTGTGGATCCCTTTAGAGGAACCCCAAACCCCAACAAAAAGCAAGCATAGATCCTATCTAGATCCCATTTAAAGTAACCCCAAAGCCCGCCCCCCCCCCTCCCTCCCCTAAACCCTAAACCCTAAACCCTAAACCCTAAACCCTAAACCCTAAACCCTAAACCCTAAACCCTAAACCCTAAACCCACACAAAAAAAGGACGTCCGAGCCAAGGCGCGGCTCGAGAAGAGAGCCCCCTGCTGCGAAGCCTGGGGCCCCCAGAGCCTTGGCTTCGAAGGGTTCCCTTAAAGGAAGGGTTTAGGGCTTTAGGGCTTTGGGGGTTTGGGGTTTAGGGTTTAAAGGGTTTTAAGGTTTTAGGGTTCCCTGAAAGGGCTTAGGGTTTAGGGCTTAGGGTTTAGGGTTTAGCGTTTAAACCTTAGGTGTTTAGGGTTTAGGGTTTAAAGGGTTTTAGGGTTTAGGTTTTAGGGTTCCCTTGCAAGCACTTAGTGCTCAGAGCTTGGGGTTTAGGGCTTCAGGGTTTTATCGTTAAGAGCTTCAGGGTTTTATAGGGCTTCGGGTTTAGGGTTTCAGGGTTTTAGGGTTTAAGGGCTTAGGGTTTAGGGTTGAATGTTGAGGGTTTAGGGTTATGCCCCACACCCACCGGTTTAGGGCTCAGGGTTTAGAGTTCTTCGGGTTTAGGGAACTAATCTCCACTGCCAAGGGCGCTGACTCTGCGATGTCCCTCCCCGACGACGCCAGCCATTTCTCGTCTGGCTGAAAACGCGAGCCCAGTGAGCCACTAGCGAACTAAAGCCAACCTCAATCGGCCCTGCTACAAATGAGTCCTAAACCCAAAGAAACCGAAACCTAAACCCTAAACCCTCTGATGACGACCACGGAGCATTTGCCTTATCGAGCCCGTGCGGGTCTGCGGCGAAGGATGCACGGATGGCGCCGACGCCGGCGTCCGGAGCACGTGGTGCTTCGCCCTGCGGAGGGTTTCTCTAAGGGTTCCTAGAACTCCTAAACCCTATAAACCCCAAAACATACCCTAGAATTCCTAAACCCTAAACCCTATAAACCCCAAAACATACCCTAGAATTCCTAAACACTAAACCCTATAAACCCCAAAACATACCCTAGAATTCCTAAACCCTAAACCCTATAAACCCCAAAACATACCCTAGAATTCCTAAACACTAAACCCTCCAAATCCCACTAAACCCTAAACCCTCTAAACCCTCAAACCGACCCTAGAAGTGTTCGTAATCATTACGGGGGCTGACCGCCTAGAAGGATTCCTCTAGGGATTTCAGGCTTTAGAGCTCTAACGGTTTTCAGTTTGAGGGCTTTAAGGGACCCTAAATCCTCAACCGTGGGCGGTTGAGGGTTTAGGTTTTGGGGTTTTGGGTTCAGTTTTGGTGGTGACGTTTCCTTGTTTCAGTGTCTTCCTTTTGCTTGAGGGGCTCAGGAAAGTCAGATGTTAGTAACCAGGTTCCCCAGTAGACTCCTACGAATAAGGTGGTTCCCAGTAGGTCTAGGGGCTTTTAGAGATTAGGGTTTGGTTTAGAGATTAGGGTTTTGGGCCCCCTTACCAAGAAAGGGTACCAAAAAGAAAAAAGGGCAAAAGGGGACTACTGGGGAACCCAGGTAACTCCCCTAAACCCCTAAAGCCTAAACCCGAAGGGTAAGGTTCAAGGACTAACATCTGTAAAACCCTAAACCCTAAACCCTAAATCCTAAACCCTAAACCCTAAACCCTAAATCCCAAACCCTAAACCCTAAACCCTAAATCACCACCTAGAGCCTGGAAGCCTGGAAGGTCCTTATTGGGGTCTAGGGCTTAGGGTTTAGGGTTTTAGGGTTGAGGGTTTAGGGTTTAGGTGTTTATGGTCTAGGGTTTAGGGGTTTAGACTTCAGGGTTCAGGGTTTAGGGCTTAGGGTTGAGGGGTTTAGACTTCAGGGTCCAGGGCTTAGGGCTTTGGGTTTAGGGGTTTAGAGTTCAGGGTTTAGGGTTTAGGGGTTGAGGGTTCAGGGTTTAACAACCCACAACTGAATGAACCGCAGGCAATCCCTGAAATCAGGATTATCGTCGGAAGCCCTAACTGAACCCAAAACTCTAAACTTTAGAACCTGAACTACCCCCTCTAAATCCTGAACCCTGAACCCTCACCTAAACCCTGACGCGCCGCAGGCCTGTGAGCAGCGATCCGATCCATCGGATCAGAATGTTTCGAATGGCCCTTGCAAAGTAGGGTTCTATTATGGTTTATAGGGTTTAGGTTAAGATTAGGGTTCAGGGTTCTATTAGGGTTTAGGGTTTCAGCTGAGTTTGGGGCTTAGGGTTCTGCAAGGGTTTACGATTTGGGCTAAGTTTAGGGCTTAGGGAGCTCGTGGTGTTAGGGTTACATCAGTGCTTCTCAACAGGTTCATGGAAGGGTTCCTTTCTTGATGTAGAAGGACTCGTTCATTAACAACACCTCCCTGTCAGGTTCCTCCGTTTATTTACTAAGTCAGGTATCAGAGCCTGAACTGAAAGAAAGGGTTCACATGTTCAGAATCATACTTTGTCAGAGACCAGCTACGAGAGAACTAAGACGAAGAAACCACCAAACACTGCACCCTAAGCCCCCGCCCTACACCCTACACCCTCCAAAAGCCTCAATCCTAAACTGCCTTATACTATAGCCCCATACCTAAACCCTAGACCCTTCAACCCTAAACCCTAAACCCGTACCCTACACCCTCCAAGGCCTAAACCCTCACAAGCCCCCAACCTGAAACGCCCCCATGCCCTACAGTTTGTCTCTGTTTGTAGTTGTTTGGGTTGATCAGCTTATATAATGGTCAGGGCTCCAGCACAAGGAGTACTGGAGATATGGTCGCCTTCATAGTTAACATAGGGTTTTGGCGCCTGTCAAAACTAAAAAGAAGGAAGCCCAAACCCCAAAATAGTATCAGCAAATACGTTGGCCCCTTTGCAGCTTTTGACCCTACCACCTGAAAGCCTAAACCTTGAACCCTAAAACAACTAAACACCAAAACATGGACCCAAATCCTAAACCCTAAACCCTAAAGCCTAAATCCTATAAACCCTAAACCTTAAACCCTAAACCCTAAACCTTAAAGCCTAAACCCTATACACCCTAAACCTTAAACCCTAAACCCTAAGACCCTAAACCTTAAACCCCAACCCCTAAACCCTAAACCTTAAACCCTAAACCCTAAAGCCTAAACCCTGTAAGCCCTAAACCCCAAACCCTAAGACCCTAAGCCCCGAATACGCCGGGAAGTCGGAACTCCGAGTTCCCGACCGAGGCTTCGGGTCCGAAGGGAATCTCCTGATGACTGTCTGGTGCTTAGTAGGGAATGGTTTAGGGTTTAGGGTTTAGGGTTCAGGGTTGAGGGGCTGTCTGTCTGGTGCTTAGTAGGGAATGGGGGTCTGTCTGGTAATAGGGTTTAGGGTTTAGGGTTTAGGGTTCAGGGTTCAGGGTTTAGGGTTTAGGGTTCAGGGTTCAGGGTTTAGGGTTTAGGGTTAGTAGGGAATGGGGGAATGGGTTATAGGGACTACTACAAGGGACTATCATAGGGATCCATTCCCCCATTCCCGACGAAGCACCAGACTGATGAAGTCGATTCCTTTACGCGGGTTGCTTTAATTTGAGGGTTGAGGGTTGAGGGTTTAGGGTTAATTTACGGAATTCAATGAGTTTAGGGTTTAGGGTTCCTGTTAGTTGCAGAATTCAATGAGTTTAGGGTTTAGGGTTTAGGGGTGAGGGTTCTGAAAATGACCTGCTTTACCTGGGATTCCTGTAATTTATTTAAGGATTCCTGAAAAGGGGTTTAGCGTGTAGGGTGCATGGGTTCATTCCTTTGAAGGGGTTCCTTTAAGGGTTGCCTGGATTTGTAAGGGTTTAGGGTTTAGGGCTTGAGGGTCAGGGTCTAGAGTTCGAGCGTTGATTCCTGTAAGGTTTCGTAACTCTAAAGCCTAAACCCTAAACCGGGGCGTCATTCCAAAAAAGATTCGAAAAAGAGCTGCTTGGACGGTTCAACAAAAGGGCTCCAGAGCCTCGGGGAATCCCTGTTTCTGCCGCTTTGAGAGCTTGAAGGTGTGTAGGGTTTAGGGTTTAGGGTTTAGGGTTTAGGGTTTAGGGTTTAGGGTTTAGGGTTTAGGGTTTAGGGTGCAAATGAGGGTTCCATTCTGACTTCGATGGGGAACTTCTGGTTCGTGGTTGCTGTTAGGTATGTTGTTCAGGTTCCGCAGGACGAGGCTAGTTTCAATAATTCGGATAAATGAGGTCTTGGGAGGTTCAGCGAGCTTGAACCGACGGCACAGGAACGAATCAAACAATCGAACAGTGTCTTGCTGAGCATTTTGCAACAGCAGGTGACGGAAGCAGCTTATTACATGCATGACAGGTGTCGGTTTTTACACTGCCTCTAAAAGCGCAATCTAGGTATGATGTGATCGAATCTCAGTGCATCAGGGCTCTGCAGCAGCCAAAGGCGATTTTTTGCCAAGCCAAGCTAAGTCAAGCCATTTTCAAACCAGAACTCCGGAAACCCTTGGCTCGCAGAAGAGGTCGTCTGACAGAAGCCCCTGTGCAAGAGCAGACCCTGTCCGGCAGAAGCCCCTGTCTGACTCTAACCTTAACTTAATCACAGCCCAAACACCCCAAACCCCTAGACCCTAAACCACCTCCAAAACCCTAAACGCTAATCCACCCCCTAAACCCTAAAACCCTAAACCCTAAACCCTAAAACCCTAAACCCTAAACCCTAAGACCCTGAACCCTAAACCTTAAACCCTAAAACCCTAAAACCCTGAAGCCCTGAAGCCCTAAACCCTAAACCACCCCCTCAAAACCCACTCGCTCCTCTTCCTCCAGGATCTCCCCTGGAAGCGCCGCATTCCTGCAGAGCGCACTTTCGAGCGCTGGCACGTCGGCAGAACGGGGAAGGTTTAGTAGGGTCCTTGGTTTCAGGGTTTAGGGTTTAGGGTCCAGGGTTCAGGGTTTAGGGTCTAGGGTCTAGGGTTCAGGGTTCAGGGTCTAGGGTTTAGGGTTTAAGGTCTAGGGTTCAGGGTTTAGGGTCGAGGGTTCTTTCCTAAGGAACCCGCAACTCTACCTAAAAGGTCTCTATACCGGTACTATATGCGTTCAGCGGCTGTCGTAGATTGCATCCATAAGGGGAAAGGTTTGGGGTTCCCTGGCTAGGGCTTCAGGGTTCATAGTTTAGGGCATCGGGTTCAGGCGGAAGTTTTCCGCTCCAACCATTGGTTAGACCCAACATGATGGGCCGCAGTGTATGTGTCAAGCTGTGCTGTTTACGGGCATTGTTCGTAATAGTAGTCCGCGCAGGACGTTGTTTTCTCTGATGCCTTGGGCTTCTTAAGTGTTGCGGCGTGCCAAGACACACAGCAGAACTACAGATACGGTTTTAAGATAATACGGGGGCCTCAATCATAACCATGAGGTACTACAGAAGCATTTAAGACAAGGGACGCAATACAAGGGCCAAGATTATTCATTTAAGGGCCTTACTGATTCGAATAGGGCTATGGGCTCCTTTAGAGTATCAGTATAAATAAGGAACACTAAGAAGAATGTCGGTAATTATTTAAGCCTCTATAGTACCACCACTATTTCGCGGCTCCTTACTGTCGTGCCAAGGGTCTCTGGAACCGGCGGCGGGATGCTCGAAGACGACCAAAGGGATGAGTTCGAATGCCTTCGATCTCGTTTCACCGGCACCTGACGGCAGCTGGAATAGCGTTCAGGGTTGTTTTATTAAGGGCCAGGCAGCTTCGCGACAAGCCCATGTTGGGCGAGTTAGGGTTTAGGGTTTAGGGTTTAGGGTTCAGGGTTTACGGTTTAGGCTTTAGGGTTGAGGATTTAGGGTTTAGGGTGTACGGGTTTAGGAATTAGGGACTTGAGGCTTTGTTACAATACGAGTATCAGTGTGAGGAAACCAGAACAGGAGTCGATTAATCAGTATGAGCATTGTTTCCTATAGATAACCCTGAAAAGGAAGCTTAAAAGGGAACTCTAAACCTCAAAGGGGGTAGGGGCCTTGATAATCAGAATAGGGTTTTATACCATAATGATGATAAGGACCCCACCCCCCCCCCCAACAAAAAAAACAAGTATAGGTAATCCTTAAGACCCCTAGAGTATGTAGGAGGCGAAGGGCTCCCTGCGAAAGGCACGCCAGAGCCCTCCAAGCCCCAAGAAGGGTCCATGAGCGCATGTCGCATGTTCTTTGGCCTTGCTCGGAAACTGTAAGCCCCTATATTACCCTTTTTTTTTTTCCTACTGGTTGGTTTTCATAAGAAGGGAACCCAGACAGCAATAGGGCAGCACTACTGGGGAACCTAGACATGATAGGAACCCACCAGACCGTTCAAGTCAGAAATATAGGGGCCGTAATTAGTGAGAATAAGGTTCTGGGGTATATTATACTATAAGTATAACAAGG
>CAJNDV010032978.1:0-27077 GCA_905221635.1 Symbiodinium sp. CCMP2456
TCCGATCTCGGCAAAAATAAATGTTCAGATGGCTACGCGGCGCCACAGCCTCATCAACACCTCGCCCCAAACCCTAAACCCTAAACCCTAAACCCTAAACCCTAAACTCCTAAACCGTGAGCTAACGTTGGCTCTCCCAAGGCGGCTCTTGGTCTGAAGGCTAACCTACTCCTAAGTGGGTGGTGCTCCAAATTCTAATTATGTACCCTACCGAGATGATTGTCTCCGTAGTGTTGCCGTGATTCGGGCTTCAAGGCTTGTGGCTACTTGCTTATTCCCTCTGTCTTTTTGGAGGGTTGGGGATAACCCTAAACCCTAAACCGGGAGCTATTCGGCGTCATCCTCCCCGGGCAACCCCACTCCTGTGAAAGTGGCTCTTCAACTCGGGGACAGAACGCTGAGGGCCAGGTTGTGCTGACTGGGTTTAGGGTTTAGGGTTNNNTTAGGGTTAAGGGTTTAGGGTTCTCTTTGTGTTACCTTGCAGCAACATCAGTGGCAGCGTGTGGATTCAAATTCAAAGGCATAGGCATGTCCAACGTTGTGAAGCGGACGGTTTACTACGGCTACGGTTCAGAGATTCCGAAAGCTCTGATTGGCAGGCTGATGCTGAACCTCAGCCGAGGTGGCAGTTAACTCAGAGCTCTGACCTCTTCCACTAATGCCCGAAACCCAAACTCACGCACTAAGTCCTAAACCGAAGTCGTAGCGAAGTCACAGCAACAAATCCTACCGTAGCCTCGGCAAACATATACTATAGCCTGTGCTAATTATTTAGGGCCCAATATGACACCTCATGAACGCCTTACAAAGACCTAATTCAGGACCGAGGTCATACCACTCAGCACCCACAAACCCAGCCCGAATCCTGGAAAACCTACAGTGTTTAGGGTTCATTGTATACAATTCCTGGAAAAGGTGTGTCTGTTCTTTGGGTTCAGGTACACCCTAAACCCTCAGGCCCTAAAGCCCGAAGTGGTATTTTGGGTGTGCCTGATGATGGTGATGCTGACCGTGCAGATCTCTAAACCCCGGAACGCTAGGTTCTACACCCTCCTTAACAGGGTTATGCAGTTATGCCACTATACTCTCCGCTGAGGGTTTCTTTGCAACTGCACAATAATACGCTTTACACTTTGGTCACACCAACTCGGTAAGGTACCCATAATCCCATTACCCAAACCCGAAACCCTAAACCATACACCCTAAACCCTAAACCCTATAACCTACAGTTCCACTTGCTACGGGCGTCAAGCGCTGTAAAGGCGCCTGAGAAGCGCTTCTGATCCCCGCAAGTCCGAAATCCGGAGATCCAATCAGCTCTGGGCCCCGGTTTAGGGTTTAGGGTTGAGGGTTTAGGGTAGTCTCTTTCTTGCGATCACAGATCATAATAGCCCTAAGCCCTTAAACCCTGAGCTCTACTCCGAGGTCATACAAGCTCAGGGCCCCTCGACCCTACACCCGAACCCCGAGACCTCTGAACCCTAAGTCCTAAAACCCTAAACATCCCTAAACCCTAAGCCCTAGACGCTAAACCCTAAACCCTAAGCCCACTCACTCACTCACTCACTCGCATTGCAGAAGTCCGGAGCGTCTAAGCGTGCAGGCCAAAAACGGGTGACGCTGTGCACCCATAGCCGAGAACAAACTAAAGAACAGACAGCAGCGACGGAAGACCCAGGGCGAACATCTCGACTTAGTCGCGGTTCGGCGGCCTGGTACTGTACACAAAGGTCGCTCGAAGAGGAGAGCAGGCCCTTGACGTAGTGTAAGGACTGCAGACGTGGAAAAGATGATCCTTCCAAGAAGAGGCAGCCACGTTAGGGTGTACTGCGGCGAAAATCGGACCCGCCGAAGTACGTAAACTGTACAGAGCAATGCCCGGCAGCAGCTTGCTGAGCAGATCACGTCCGACCCTACTCGGGTAACTGTGCATCCAGAGTAGGCCCCCGGCCGCGACACTGAGACAAGCTAACCGGAACGAAACTGTGGCAGCGAGTAGGTCACTGAGATCAGAAGAGGGGCCCTGTGCTGAGGGAGACGTAGCAGTAGCGCGAAGCGCGCCGAACGCCGGTCGCAAGTCATTGTACCAAGGTGTGTTAGCCTCCAAAGCAGCCCAGAGTCGCCACAGCCTGTGCCAACTGGAGGGAAGTTGCCACGCGATGCCAGGAATAAGGAGACCTGGCCAATAAGGCGAGGGAATAGAAACGCCGTCCGCAAGGGCCGCGTCCGCCGCAGACATCGGCACCAGGGTAAACCACCGTGACACAGAGCTTTGGGGCACCTCAATCGTAGGAGACTCCACGCCAGCTAGCACCCCAGAACCGCCCGCACCGGGGAAGGCAGGGACCGGCGAGATAGGCCAGTCATAAACATGCGTAGCTCCAGTCACCCGATGCAGCTCATCTCGTAGATCGACAGCGTCACAGGTTCGACCTTCGGCTACTGCCAGGCGTTGTGCAGGCGTGGCATTGAGAGGTCCCGGTAGACGAATCGCTGGTAGGCCTCGATGAGCTCGCATGCCCGTCCGCTTGGTGCCTGTGCCATACTCGTAACTTTCGCCCACAACAACACGGAGGCCGTGCACACAGCCAGGGGTGGTCCGCAAATGGTATTTAAGGCGGTCCGTAGAAGGTTGCTCTGTGTTGCACCAAAGGCACACCGTGCCGTTTGTCAGCCGCGTGAGCTGGTTAACCACTGAGTGTTTCCGATGCACATGGGCCTCTAGGGCCTGCTGGCTTGGCAACACCATTCCACGGAGACCACAGGCCAAGGGTTGCCGATAACCAAGAACTTTGCGGGTGCGCGGATAAGCGACCTCATGCCAGAGATCTGTTAGTGCTCTCTGCTGCGTTCCCCACCGACTTAAGTACTTGCAGGCACGGGCAAGCCCGCCAACTTGTCGCCGCAGATTCAGGATCGTGACCTCTCGGTCAGCAGGTAAAACCTCACGGCAAGCGTCTGCAAGAAGAGAGCACCATGGGGTGGCGCGGTTCCACGCTGCATCGATAAGCTCCCAGACGTCAGGCGGAGCCTTGCTGAGTAATTGGGCAGTCAACCGTACTCTAGCAACTACGATAGCATCCTCAGGAGCGCATACTCCTAGAAGAACGAGCATGACTGGCCGCGTGAGCCGGTGGCCGTATCTCCAGGAGTTCAAGAGTGTGCGAGCGGCACGATCGAAGAAGCCGGCCAATGGGGCTGTGGCTCGCTGCGAAACGGCTACGCAAGTGGCCAAAGTGGCATATGCTGCTGGCAACACGCGGCCCGCTAGCCATGCCTGCTTGAGAGGCCAAGGTAGAGCAGAACTAGTCATGAGCGCCCTGGCGTGCGCCCACGCAGTCTGAGCTCTACGAGCATTTAACTCCATGTCCCGACGGCCAGTGTCCTTAATAGTCTGGACGACACCGAGGTATCGGTATTCAGCAGCAAGCCGCAAAACGTCACCGCCAGGCAGGGACAGGCAGGCATCGCCTCCAAGTAGCTCCCCGCGAATGCGTTTTGCTTGAGTTCCCTGTATGTGCAACATGGCCTCAGTCTTCCCCACGCCTAAGTTAACCCGAAACCGCAATAGGCGCAGCGTGGACAGGACTACCTCAGCAACTCTAGGGAACGTTTGCTGGAGTTCAGCGGGGCTGTCGTAGTCGGTGATGAGTCATCCGCCCAGCCCAGTGACAGGGCGGTGTCACGACGTCCGATGAGGGCTCCCCCACCGAAATGACCCCAGCCCTCGTCGCGGCAGACTCGTTGGATGTGTCGAAGTCCCACAGAGAACAGAGCCCCGAATAGGATATCTGCCAACCCGTCTCCAGGACGAGAACCACGGGTAGCGACGAAAACCCTATCCGATCCAACTAGAGACCAGTGCGATACTGCTACGCAGTCTTTAAGGAGTCCAATCTCCTCGACCGGTACGCCAAGCTGAGTCAAAGCGCCTTGTTCAATCAGGCTCTGCACAAGTGGTGCTAGATGCGCCAAGCCACGGCCTTCTGGGGCTTCAAGTTGCCTATCGCCCTCAAACAAAAGGGTGCGACTGGCCTCATAGTACGCCGCCTGAATATCGACAAACAGAATAGCTAGACAGCGGTTGTGCACATGACTGAGCTCAAAAGCTGCGCGAAAGGCGGCTACAGCAAAGCCGACAGGTATACCGGGGCGTCCTCCGAGCTGCAAAGGGGCATATCTTTTAAGGAGAGAGTGGCCGACTGTCTTTCTAAGATGCCCGTGCCAGACCTTGGCCATGCCGTTCAGCAAGGCAATCGAGCGATAGTTGCTGGGCACGGAAGCCGGTCCTTTTTTGTACAAGGCGCATATCAGCGCCCTTTTAAACTGGAAAGGTTCCCTGGAGCACAGTGCGATCTGACTGCAGACGGTCCAGAACCATTGCGCCGCCTCTGTGGGGAAGTACCTCCAGATCTCATTGGGGATGGTATCTGGCCCAGGAGCTTTCCCACCTGCCTGCCTCCGTACCGCTGCCTCGATTTCCAAAAGCGTAGGGATGGCAAAAGCGCATGCCCCTCTGGCCACGCGCCACCAGCGCTGCATGGCGTCATGGAGTTGGGCAGGAGTGGTCATGCAGGCAGCTTCCTGTGCTCGGAATTGCTCTTCCAGAGCATCATCGGTCTGATAACCCCCGGCAGCGTGTACGGCTCTTCTTTCTGCACACCGGCGCGAGGCCCAGCGCAGTCTAACAATAGCCTCTGCTGGCTTCCCTGTGCTATGCCAAGTCTGCGTAGCATCCTGGGTGAGGGCGAGGAAATGCGCCACTTTATCAGCACGAGCCAGGTTGTGAGCTTGACTCGCCAAGCAATCGACTTGAAGTTCCAGAGCAGCCACATGCAGGGAGAGGTGATGGACCTGCAGTCGGTGCGCAGCGAGACCTGTCCTTGCCCAAATGTGAAAACATGCTCTGGCGAGCGCCCAGCTACGCTGTTGCCGTACGTGCCGCAAATGCGCGCGCCAGTCACGCAAGTGCTGTAGCACAGCACAGGTACGAGAAGTGACGTATGGCTGGCGTGGGGCGACGGAAGGCCGTCGTGGAAGGGAGGTAACCCAGTCCGCGTAGTGACGCAGAAAAACAGCAACTTGTTCACCTGAGTCCTGGCAAACCTTTCCCTGGTGGCGTACTGCGTTCCATAGCCGACGGCCATGAGCGAGGACCTCAGCCGGTTGACATCTGCGTGCCCGCTGCTTGGGAGGCAAACTGCTAGGCACAAAGAGAGTAGACTGGGCCCTGACGGCTATGCGATCACGACAAGCGGTGGCGACATCAAAGTCGGGTGCCTGCGCGCAACAGGCATGAGCCCAGGGTCCGGGGCGGAAAAGTAAATGGTCTAGTCGCTTCCGTCTGCCACGGGAGTCCTCCCAACTCCAAGATGCTCCGCGCTGTTTCTCACTGTGCGTAGCAGGCGCCTCCAGTCCCAGCTGCAAACACATCGCGAGGAGAAGCCCATCATTTCTGACGGGGTCATGCTCCGCAAGGAGATCACCAATCAAGTAGTTGGCATCGTCAGCGGCCGTAAAGTCTCCGTTGGCATCCAGCCCGATAACTAGGCCACGACTTGAAGGGGCTGCGAGCAGAGCCCGGGCCAGGGTACGCCAAAACTCCTCCGCTTCGTGGTCAGAGCGGTCGGAGTGTGGGGCGTGGGCAGCACAGATAGTGATAGGAAACCGAGGGCAGAGGCAAGTTACCAAAAGAATGCGGGGCGACGCGAACAAGATACGGAAATCCTGAACTCCAGAGGCGGATGGACAAGAAGGACGTAGGGTTGCCGAGGACGCTGAAGCTATAGTTCGTCCGAATGACGCTGAGCGAGCGAGAACTTCTGCCCCGTGTCTGGGTGACCTTGGGGTTCCCACTCCGCCCTTCAATCTAGCGGAAGTCGAAGAGTCGCGGCACTCTTGCAAGAAGCTGATGTGGAAAGGCTGCCTCACCCTTTTTTCCCTTTCGGGTGCCCATTTCAGATTCATAATCCCTTTACTAGCCGCTCGCAGGCTCAACTTGTCACAGGCGACGTAGGGACGGGCCAAGTCTTTAAGGAGCTGCTCTCAGACTTCGCGTTTCGCAGGGGTTGGCAGCCTCTTGTGTGCGTGCAGCTGCAGCCGGATACGCTTGCCGTTCACCTCGCGCCCGCCTCGGCTGACCCAACTCTGGTCTCTGTTTTGCTTCGGTCAGGTCGCGAGGTCCAGGCGAGGTGTGTATCCTGCATGATGCCCCCGCCGCACTACCATTCCATAACTGTCAACGGTAGATACGGACGCCTTAGGCTACCGTATCAGGTACGCCGCACCATACAGCAACCTGTCCCCGTTTACGGGATGGGGACTGCATACATGCAGACTTGGGCCCATTTGGCCCGCCTCCGCCGCAGCCTGTCAGATCAGAAGGTGGGAGAGCAGGCGTCACCATGATGCTAAGCATCGGTCTAGGTTTCCGCCATGGTTGGTGGTATGTGTTTCTGGGCGGCGCGGCCGCCATGTGGGCAGAGCCGGCGTCGAGGGTGTTTGGCGCTGGCTTGAGCCTCAGTGCATATCCCTGGCGTTCACCCCCAGAGACTGCGACGCTGACGGCCGTCAGCGGGTCTTACCCATGCCGCTGCGCTCTGATATGCCCGTGGACTGGACAGCATGGGGCATTCCGATGCTTACCAGCGACTACTGTCAGTCAGGTGCGCGACCACTTCGCCAATGCCCTGCTAGCGAGTCACGATATCAGTCCGGTTTGGCCTTGTGTAAGAGCTAATTGCCTCACTTTCGTTCCGCAACTTCGTTCTCCCTCTGTGGCTTGTGTCGCTACTCTTTGGCAAGGCGGTGTGCGAGCGGCGGTGTTGCCTCGATGTCTTAGATACTCTGATTTGCTCAAGGCTGCACGCCAACTACTTGGTGACTCGGTCAACCAGGTGCGCATGCCACCCGCTCTTCTCGCTAAGTACACGCGGGAGCCACGTGGCCTCATCCACCTACGAGATGGAGATCTTCTTGATATTCTTTCAGAAAGGCCGACAGGGCCCGTCGCCAGGGTGTCCACTACGCGAGCGCTCAAAGATCACTGCCTGTGGACTCGCAGCTTCGTATTGGGCATGGAGGTATTGGCTAGGCTCTGGTTCTCTGATGCAAGACACCCTGTCATGAGCTGGATACCGGCTGGCACGACCTGGAAGGCTAGTGACCTCACTTTCGATGGCAGTTTCTGCGAACGGTACTCAGGCCGCTGGGTTCCCGTGCTGTGGAGCCCGGATCCTCTTCCTAATCTGGTTCAGGTTGCAGATAGAGACGGAGTGGTCACTGTCCTCCACGATAGCAGGGAAGGTGTGCTACCGCAACAGCTTGACAGTCAACTTCCCGTTACCACCCTTGCTGACACTGTTCACGCGCAGGTTAGGCACCTCAATGTCCTTGGTCACTCCGTTGAAGGCAATCGGCTGATCCTCCGCGACGGGGATGTGCTCTGGGACTCGATAGACTACTCCGCTGAGGGCGGAGGATGGGCAGCTGTTGAGGCTGCGGCAGCTGCCGCCATGGCTCCTACCGCGACCGGCGCATGTCTCGCCTCCAGACGCCTGTTTTTCTGTTGGTTGTCCATCGCAGGGGCGGTTCTGGGCGGCGTCAATGCGGCTTGGTCTGCTCCGGGGTCTGCTCCGCGCAGTCGCACAAGGTCCGTTTCTCCCCAGCAGGGGTCAGGGACGGGCCTCCGTGCAGGCTCAGAATCGCCGCCCTACCCGAGAGTGGGTCATTGGAGGCCCGAGCAAGGGCTTTCACTTGCTGTTGTCTTCCATCAAGGTAGGGGCAATCTTAGGGCGCTGTGCCCTTTTCGTGGATGGAGCCCAGCCACTTGCGTCTCTTCGGATGTTTCGAGAGAGGATCTGCAGGTTTTCGTGCAAAGGCACACGGGCCGGTGGGCCCACAAGCATATCCTTTTAGGGCCAGCCCTGGAGCTCGGGAGTACTTTTGCCACGATCGTCGTTACTTCAGGTAACTGCGTTCGCTCCTTCCTGTTTCCTGCTAGCACTTCTTATCAGGATTTGCAAAGCTTTTGCCAGCGTAATTTCGGACCCGGCTGTTACAACCTTCGCTGCCACCCGGTTCTCCGAGACACTGCGAGGTGGCCATTGTCTGAGATGACCTTGCGTCATGGTGACACCTTCGACCTTCAAGTCGCCCAGGACAATGCTGTCTTCCGGGTCTCGCCCCGGCCTGAGTTCGACGACTTAGCTTGTCTGCCACACCATAATGCCTGGCAGTACGAGTTTTCAGTGCGGCGAGGGGGATATGTTCATGTTTGGGATGGCTCCGGGCCCGGGGACCAGATCTGGATTGCGGCCGGCTCTATTTGGTCTCCCCTTGCTGCCAGATTCCGGATACCTGGTACGGGGAACGCCGTGGATCCCTGTTCATTCTTTAGGAGATGGTCGTTGTCACTTCGTCGCGCCTACGGCCCCAGGTAGCGCGAGAGTCCTGCTCCACCATATGCATAGTGGCGTGCCACCGACGTGCCAGGTTATCAGTAGAGACAGGAGTGGAGTACACCCCCCAGCAGGCTGGTCTCTTCGGCCGGATATAGAAGTGAAAGCTGATAGCGGGGACCTCCGGGATGGAGATGTCCTGGTCGTTGCCCGAATCGTATAGCCCTGCCCCTGTCCTCTCCTCATTGGCTGGAATTGCGGGCAGGCGGGCGGGCAAGAGTTTTATTTATTTTGTGGTTCTTGCGATGACTTTGCCTGTCTCCGCCATGATTCCTATCCCGCCCGAACAACAGACGACCCCACCTGCTGCTGTGGGCAAGTTCCCACGGCGGGTGCCTTACGAGGCACGCGCGTTGCATGAAGCTGTTGACAACAGCACAAGTGCTCAGCTGTTGTCTCCTTTCTCCCAAGGTGCCGATTTTCTCCGGCTCTCCCAGGATATGCTAGTCGACGACGTCTTCATAGCTTTAGCCGGCCACGAGCCTAACTGGTTTCGTGCACTTATGCCGGTTTGGCCTAATACCCGTCCCCAGCATTTGACCTTTGTGCCGGTGCCTACCGGCCATGAACTTGTCTGTGTGGTCGTTCAATCCTGTGATTGGCAGATGGCTGTGCTGATACCCAGACGGGTTGATCTGCAGTGGGTTACCGCTCACGTTCGCCGCTTAGCTGGAGGTACCATCGCTTCCCTGGTTGGGCCAGTCAATGCCATCAGGAGGGGGTGCTCTTCTGCTGAAGCCGTCGACTGGAGGAATGGGGATGTTGTTTTTGCCCGAGAATGGCAAGCGGTTGGGCCTTCCGGCACTGTGGATGCTTGATTTTGAGGTTACCGGACCATTGCCGCTGGTTATCTGGCGCCCCGGCTTGAAGCCTGCCAGCACGAGGGTGCCAGGTCCTAGTAGGTGGAGCGCTGGCGACCAGGCGTTTGCTGGCACGTTCTCGCGGGGCAGTGGGCCCCGGTCCCCTGGGCTTATGACGACGCTGTCCATCTTTGTCAGAGGGAGTGCGATCCTACCCAATGCAATGTCATTCTGGAGTCAGTTCAGGGCGATGGCCAGTATGATCGGTTGAACAGCATCTGTGTTACAGTCCACCAGCTCACCACTAGGGATACCTTGAGGCGTGCGTTTGCCTTGCCTTCTTCCGACATCTGCCTGTTGGGGGCGCCTGTCGCTTCCGACGCATTTCCCGTCTTGCGTGAAGGTGATATCCTGCACTACAGAGTCCCAGATGCCCCCTTGCCTGATGACGGTTGGCGATGCCGCACCAACTGGGGCATAATCGTTGCTCTTTTCCTGCAAGCACTCCCGAGAGGCCGACACGTCCGGGGAGGGGGTTTCGGGTTAGCATGCTGTCACCTTATCGTTGGTGGACATTGGCTTGGATTCTGCTATCTCCTCTGTGCGAGCAGCGCCGCCGACCACCCTGGTGGTCCGGCAGGTCATGATCCCATGAGCGCTGTTGAGCTTGGTGCGGTGATACACTGGGCGGCAAGTGCGCGGAACTCCTTTGCAAGAGTGCCGGGTTGCCACCCACCTGCGGCTTGGGCTCCAAGCTTCGTGACCAACTTGGGGGTTGTCAGCCCGCATTCTAGTTGGAACTTTCTTTGCTGCTATCTGGCAGCCTGGGGATCTCCGCCACAATGGGAGCGTGAGTCTCCGACGGTTGTGCAAGCAATTATAACAGACACATTCACGAGTATTGGTGGACTCATCCTCTACAGCCCGACTTGCCTGTATCACTCCCTGCTTCGTACCGACAAGCTTGGTGCTCATACCCTCTTTGGAGTGGGGGTGTCCCGCAAGAGTTACTTGTTGCAACCGACGGTAGCGGAGTGGCAGCAGGCTCGAGCGCATTTGCTGCCTGGGCCTTCTGGCATGGACGCTGGTATCGTATCGGGTGGTTTGCCGCCACCCTACCGGACAATACCTGGGCCCAAATAGGCACGGAAGTGCAATCAGGGCGCACCGCTTTCCTCGGAGAAGTCGTCGATCGCACTTCAATCGGCAGCAGTGTGGGCTATGGCTGTGCTAGACCAATGGCAACTATATATGCACAATGCTCCCAGCGTCATTACCATTGTGGCAGATAACTCCTCCGCAATGCAGATCGCGGCTGGCCATGCACAGGCGCTCAACAGCGCCACTCAAGGGTGTAGAGCGGCTTGGCAGGCAGTGCAGGCCCGTTGCTCCACGCGTTTCCAACATGTTCACAGCCATCAGGGCTGCATGGTTAATACCTTCGCCCATGCTCTCGCGGGTTTCGCGGCGTGCGGGAAGTGCCGCACTGCCGTACCCCAGCAGTCAGAGCGACTGCAGGATCTTTTGCGACAAGCTATGGCTCCTTCCCCGAGCAGTCCTGATAAATGGTAAGCCAGTCGCTAAAATGCACGCCAGCGAAGTGCCATCACTTCCTTGTCTCGCTGACGGGGGGAAACCCGCTGATGAGGGGAGCAACGGCCCGGAGAGCCACTGCCAAGGGAATCTCATGTGGAGTCAGAAGACCGTTAGCTTCAAGCCTGCTGGTGAGCGTCAGAACATGCGCGCATACCTCATTGAGTTGGCGGGAGAGGCGTGATAGGGCGGCAGGAGAGCTTGCCCGGTCACGATCAGCCGTCCTGGCAACTGCGCTAGCAGGCCGTGGTCCTTCGTTCGCACTGGCCGAGGCACGGTCCATTCGGATTTCCGCTTCGCCACCAGGACCGAAACATATATCATAATCAAAGTGCTGCATAGGCATCGGTCCCGGCGCTGGGTCCCAGGTGGAGAAACCAGCCGAGGGAGGGCTTACAAGTCGAACAAGGTGCAAGATAGCTCCATGCGGAGGAAGTGGCGTGACCCCGCCATAGGGCACCACACGGCTTGCAAACTGTAGGGCGAAATGGCCCCTCACAAAGAACTCCACTCCGAACGCTTCATGCGCTAATTGCCCTAGCCGCGGCCAGTCAATACTCCCTTGTGGCGAGGCTATAACCGACGCTCTGGAATCGTATTGCATCAGCCAAAAGTAGACTGGTGGGGCAACGTTAGACGGGAAGTGCAAAATATGGGCAACCCCTTGGACCACTTGTGGGGTAGCCCAGACGAAGTCCCCCAGAGGGGGAACTCCCAGATTAGTGTCTGCCACGCTCTGTGTGCCATTTGTCTCGGGTCAGGAGCACTAGCGTATGGGACGCATACTGGGGCCTCAAGAGTGTGAGTCCAGATGCGCATATAGCTAGGAGCGGGCTCTGTGGCAGGCGGCCATTGTTGCGAGGGTCGTTGGCTCTGCAGCGCGAGGTTTGGCGCCTGTTGCTGCATGGCAGTTGCTCCGCTAAGGAGTGCACCTATGACGAAGAGCACCCTAGATGACCGTACCCCAAAACTAGATGCGGCAGCAACTCCAATGGCGATTTCTGATAGAACCAGACCACTGGCAGTAACGTGACCTATCACTCTGCTCATCGGCATTGAGGAATATCCCCTCACCCCCTGGGGTAGCTGCGTCATTGCCGCGGCTTCGGCAGAGTATGTGACAGCACTCGCTTGTCCCTGGGAGCGACCCGTGCCGTCGTGCCAAGGGGCTATCGGCCGGAGTAGCTCACGCGCCAGTCCATCCCGAATGATCCACCATATCGTATTTCCATATGGGATCGACAACAGATCTAAGGTGGAAGTCTGTCAACCTGGAGTCGACGTGCTGCCGCGTCGTGGCCGGCAACCTCAAGCCTGCGGCTCAGGACACTGTCGGGGTCATCTTTATGCACTTCGAAGGCAGCAGGCCCCTCAAACGGGCGCCATAACTGCACGCGAACGGTGTCAAACGGCGAGTGTGCCTTGAAGTATGCAGCAAGGGCCTGGACCGTGGTACCGAAATGCGTGGACTGGCAAGCCAATTCATGGCACCACGCAACATTGCAGGTCTGCGTGGGGTCAAAAATCCCAGTGTCCCCGGTGGGAGCAGTGTCGTTGGCAACCGCAGCAGTATGTCTTGCACCCAAAACGGGGAGTGCAGCAAAAAGGGCAAAGAAACCGTGCCGGCCAACCGTCAAGCCAAACCCAAGCCACACAGGGATACCCCAAGAGTGGCCAAGAGATGCTTCTTGGCGATCGATAATAACTGCCCGGACTGAGCGCAGAGAGCCGGTCCACTCCGAGCTGTGCTCATGAGGGGCAGCACAACGACCACATGGGATCATTTCGGAACCATGATTAAAGAGGTACCCGCACTGTCCTGAAAAAGAGTGCAAATCCTGGGGCCACTCCCATGCCATCTCGCCGCTGTGGAGCAGTAACCCGGGCAGATCCCAGGTACTCAGTTCCGCGACTTCAACAATGTTCTGCCAAGACAAGTCACGATAGTGCAGTGTAAAGCCATTGACGGGCAATCAAGGTGAAAAAGTGTTACTGCTGGATGTGAACCGGCCGCGACTTCGCAGTCTTCAGCGGGTCTTCTAACCGGTGCAGAGACAGAAAACAGAGGCGAGGCCTGGAGGGGCCAAAAGGTAGGGGCAGTTTGCGTGGCTGCCTCCGAAGCAGAGGTCTCTCTTAGGATATCCCAATGGATTCCTAGAGTGCCAGAATGCGCCTGCAAGTCCACTGTGCGTATGTGGCTATGCAGTTGCGGTCGCCATTGAAATAGCTCCGCTCTCGCCACAAGTCTAGGCCAAGCCGCACCTGACGTACGATATGGCGCTCCTGTAGCCATCCGCTGCGCGGGCACCCGGAAATCCTGTTCGACAACTGGATCCCTTTCTAATACCCCGGCCCAAAAGCCATGCGAGTCACCCGACATGAGGGCTGGGAAATGAAGCGGCTCCTCAGCAAAATTGTCGACTGTGCGTAATGCTAACGGGCAGTTAGGATCCCCTACATCGTGCAGGGAGGCAACTAGGGTGCTAGCTCCCTGGCGCAGCAGACAGTAGGCAACAACACTAGACTGGCCGAGCTGTAGCTTTTGAAGCATCATTCCGCCTTTTAGGTCAGCTCCAAGCCACATCATAACTGCTCTGTACAGTCCTTCTTCGCTACATGCCTTAGGGATGCGCAGTTTGAGTAGGCCGAGATGGGCCGACGTGAGCAGTACCTCAGTGCTCATGGCTAACCAACGCGCATCAGACAGCACATAAGAAGGTACTGCCCAGTGACTAGCATCGACTTGAATGACCCCGTCTGAGAAAGGGTGCAACAAGTTGAGGGCGGCCAGGATCGACGACCCAACAGCATTAGTTGGCACGTCCATGCAGACCTGATCAGTGCCAATGTCGACAAGGATAGTGGCAACCGTCCTGTCACGGGCTGCGAGGACGAATTGCAATCGTTTAGCAAAGGGCTGCGGGTGGACCAAAACAGGGCCGAGACGTCCTGGAACAGCAGCAAGCCGACCAAGGAGCTCAGACAACTGTGCATGTGAGAACCGTGAATCAGCATATGCCATATACGCACCTCCTGGAGATAACACTTGAAAGCAGTAATTAAGACTGGGCCCACAACCCATCATTTTACCAACGGTACAGGTGAGCGGGTCTGCCGGGGCAGCGTGTACAAGTCGTGATGCCAGCCGGCCATGCTCGGTAGCAGTCGCCAGATTGTCAATCGCGGGTAGACTGGTCGATGCGCCAACTTGCAAGTGCCAGCCGCTGACAGACAAATCTCCATGTGGTCCGGCAGCCATCGCGTGAACATATATGACCGTGGCGGTAAGAAGTAAACCCCACCCCGATCTGGCTGACCCTAGCCAAACAAGGCCAACAATCCCAAAGACCCAAGGGGGCGCCTTTGCGCATGACACCTCATCCGGTTCGGAAGAAAAGGAGCGGTCGACCTCAGCAGGAGCGACCACTAGTGGGGAGCGGGCACCACCATATGTAAAAGGGTCAATGAAACACTCCTGATGCAAAATGCACAGACGGCCGGTGTGCAGATAATGTAGAACAGGAACATCTTTGGTGAGCTCCGTTTGCTGATGCAAGGCTCGTTCAACACATTCAGCTGGTGAAAGTGTGCTGCAACTGGCGACTACGGCAAGCCTCCCGCCGACAGCACGCAGATCAACCACACAAGGGGCTTCATCACCCGCACATACTGCAGCAACAAACTGGATGGCAGGCAGGGCCTCAAGTGGCGGCAAAACACGTGCTATGTGGACATGCTCAGGTGTACCCGCTCTAGCAGCCCGGTATGCAAGCCTTGCCGAGGCCAACATCCTGGATGCAGCGGCGTAACTGGGAATCTGAATGTAATCAATCCCATTATCGCCAATAACAGCCGCGTTGTTGCTAGGCATAGAGCCTTCTGAGCGCTGTATACTGCTGCTATCCAGGCTTTCCCCGAAACGGTTTTCTAACGTAAGGGCCGGACCGAGGGAACTTATCGTCTCAGGATATTGGGCAACCTGTGCCTACTCAAGCGGCCATACCTGGAATGCATCTCCATGAGGAAGCAAAGTTATATGAGCAGACCTCGCAAACCATCCTTGGCTAGTGCGGCAGAGAAAGTCACTGACGCGATTCTCCAAACCGTGCTGGCTGAGTGCGCTGTATGCGATGGCGCCACAGGGCTGGCAACGCACACTCTCAACCAAGACTATAGGTCCGCCTACAGGCCGTAGGCGTAGGTCAACAGGTATGGCAGAATGGAACCACGGCATGTGAATCGGTGCTAAAACATATTGTTCAGGGGGCAAGGCGGGGAGGCACTCTATCAACCGTCGGCAGTGCCAGGACTCCTCTTGGAGGCCAAGGGCTCTGCAGAGCCATACTTCCAGCAGGATCCCGTGTGTGCGCTCATCCGCAAGAAGAACTTGCGGGAGGCCTGGCTGGCCAACAGCAAAACCCCGACTTCCCTAAAGCAAGCCGGCTCATGAAGCGCTCCAGCTGAAAGCGTAAGGTCAGGAGACCTGACAGGCTGTAGCTGCGCAACATCTGTAGCGTGGGGAACCCGACTCGTGTCAAAGACCGGCTGTCCCTGGATGAAACCTTGTGCCCAGATCTGGACGCCTTGCGAATGCAGAGAGAGGAGCAGGCAGATGAAAAAGGCACCTCGAATGCGTTTACGGGCTGGTAAACCGGCATAGCGAGGACTCCAACCTCTAGCGTAACCGTAACCTTTCCGGCCATACAAGCCTATAGAAGAGCCGGTTCGGCAATATTTTTTGCTGGGTGTCGGCGTAACCCGGTGGCAACCAGGGCAAGGACCAAGAACCCAAAGAGCACAATATGCTCACTAGCCACCAGCGACAGTGAGAAAGCAAGCATGGTAGCAAGACCGCTGAGGAACATCAAAACTCTTCTCCCTCCTCGAGTGCTGTGGCGGGTGTCAGGAAGGGGCAGCGGGTCCTTAACAAAAGCGCCATTGCCGGCTCGGTCGTAGCTGCTGCCGGTACAAAACCTGCGCACGGACAACCATGTTCGAGCAACAACCCTGGATATAGCCACTCTTGCGCTGTAGAGGGCGCGTAGCTGTACGGGTCCAAAATCGTGCCCAAGGTGACATGGATGGCTAGAACCAAGCCTTGGTGCAGGTACGGAAGGGCATTGGGGCATAGGCGGAGCTGCTGGAGTGTTTCTTGCATACTGCGGTACAAGTCTTCCATCTCCGAGCTTGCCTGTGACTGGACAACTCTTCCTATGCGCACCCATAGTTCCTGTGCCTGTCGGCGGACTTGTGGCTCGGCCTGCAAGTCTGGATGCAGGGGGAGCCCCGCTATCTGTGCCTCTAGAACGGCCAAGTCCCCGATAAGGTCCTTGACCCTGTTCTAACGCAAATTGCATGACCTGCAACCACGCCGTAAACCAAGATCGTCGCGGTAGTAGCTCCTCTTGGGCATCCTTCATCTGACCCTCCACCGGAGCTGAGGCATGTAGCGTCACCCTCGTCGCGCTGAGTAACTCCACTTCGTCTTCTCTTTCCAGCACTGACTCGCGGCGTCGGGCTTCCGGAGTGGAACCGGTCGCAGCCATCGGCCATGGTGCGACCGGCTCGTTGACAAACACTTCTCTGCGCGGTCTCTTGGATGGTCTCTCTGCCTGGCCGGCGCCTCTTTTGCCCCGCCAGCGTCCTGACACTGTGGTTGGCCTGGTTTCCTGAGAGCCGACGAAGGCGGGTGGCGGCGTCATAGTTTGTGGTAGTCCGTCGTGGCAAGGCCCCTGCGTCAGACCGCTCCCCCCATCTGGCAAACTGGATCCAGGTTGGCCTGTTCGCCTCCAAAGACCACAAAGTGGGGAGGGGGCTGAGTACCGGCATTCGCTGGAACTACCGTGCCGAGGCCCTCAAGGCAGCTGCCACCTGGTTCACAGTCTCCTCCTGTCCAGCTGTCCATACCGGCCCCAGGGCAGCCGTTGCAGCCGTGAGCTGGTCGGCAGTCGCTGCGGAGGGCTGATCCCTGAGTGCTCGAGCCATGTCCTGTGCTGCAGCATTCAGATCTTCGTCCACTTTCTGTCCAAGGGCTCGGACACGTCCAACCAACCCCACCAAATGCTGAGAGATGGTGATCGTCCACATGCGGAGAGCTTCGTCCAGCTCCGCTTTGGCTTTCATGTTCCCAGAAATTCTCCGTGATAACTTCTGAATCTCTGTAGCTCGCCGTTGAATTTGCTGTTCCACTGTGGTATCTCCAGCAACGACCGTCGGGGCAACCCATAAGTCCTGAGTAGACCTGGCCGTAATTGCTTGAAGAGAAATCACAAGGGCCTGCGGGAGTCCAAACTCTATTCTCGAAGCTTGGCTCCCTTCTCCCATTTTCTGCTTCGTTTTGCCAGAACCCTTGCCAGCCGGACCCGTTGGAGAAGTCTTCGGCGCCATACTGCCAGCCGCACTGCCGTGATGTATATTCAGAAGTCGAATATCCTCGTGCGTGCCCCGGCCAGAGCGTAGACGCCTCCAGGCTTGTGCACGTTGACGACGCCTCCGTCGATGCCAACTGGGGCTCGAAGGTCTGGCCTTCGTTATGATGGGCAGCCGGTTCGGCTCCGACCCAAACCAAAAATAGACCAAGGAAAAGGACAGGGAGCAGCACCAAGTAGGATGCAACTCCAGTCATAAAGCGCCGCGCGCTATAAAAGCCAGCGACTGTCGGCCCGAGGGCAGCGAAAGTCGGGCCAAAAATCGAGGAGAGCGCCTCCTCGAAGTATTCCGGCCTCCAGCCGGTTGCCACGCAGAAGAGCAATGGCGGCGCCGATCGCAAGGAAGGGCTGGGGTTGGGAAGTACGTGGAGGCCCTTTCACGCCGAGAGGCCAACCACGCTCGGGCCACAACGCCTTAAACCCTAAACCCTANNTAAACCCTAAGCCCTGAATCCTAGACACTCCTACTTAGAGGATCATGGGGCTTGGCAACCAGATTCATCAACAGGTTGCTCTAGCTAATGTAGGGGCCTATAGATAACTACGATAACATTTTTTTTTTTTTTTTTTTTNNATTCTAAGTATTAAGGCCCTTACATTCTACCATGCTACTTCTACCCCCGATGAAGGTACTTGTAGCCTTACTTACTAGGTCCCATGCTCCTCCAAGTAAACCCTAAACCGTCATAGTACCTGTATAGATTGTGGCAACTTAAACAAATTTCCTTAACTAGACTAAAGCCTCAGCCCGAAAAAACCATAAAGCCCTAAACCCTAAACCAAGTTCCTTAACGAGAAACCAACGTCATATCATACCAACTCTGGGCCCTGAGCCCTAAACCCGAAACCCAGGACCAAGGTCATACCAACTCTGGTCCTTAAGCCCTAAACCTTAAAGTCTAAACCCAAAACCAAGGTCATACTAACTCTGGACCCTAAGCCCCAAACCCGAAAGTCTAAACCCAAAACCAAGGTCATACCAACTCTGGACCCTAAGCCCTAAACCCTAAACCCTAACCCCCCCCCCCTCCCACAAAAATAAAAAAAACCGAAGCCAAGGTCATACCAACTCTGGACCATTGGATCTCTGTATCGCTTGCTTTCTCTGGCTGGCGAGTGGTTTGATGCAGATCTCCTTCTTCGCCTCTTGGTCCGTTTGGGGATTTAGGCTTTAGGGGATTAGGGTTTAGGGTTTAGGGTTTAGGGGTTTAGGGTTTAGGTTTTAGGGTTTAGAGTTTAGGGTTTAGGTTTTAGGGTTTAGGGTTTAGGGTTTAGGGCGTTTCAGGGGGTTTTCGGGTTTTAGGGTTTGGGAGTTTTAGGGTTCTAAGAGTTGAAGGTTTCAGGGCTTTACGGTTTAGCTTACAGATCGTCTAACAAGTCTCATTAATCAAATAAAGCCCCTCCGTTGCAAATAACTGTAGAACGACATACCCCAAACCTAAACCCTAAACCGCATCACTGGTCGTTCTCAAGCGAAGTCTGCGAGTCCACTGGGAGCGTATGTCAAACGCCTCGAGTTTCGAAGACGCAGTCCGAAAGGACTTCACATGGAGGCCACCGGCGACTCGCAAGGTTTGGGTAATAACCAGCACGGCAGGACCCCACCACACATCCGCCAATAAATCCTGGTATCCCTATTAACTCCTTGTTCATCTGGGCGGCAGTCAGTTGTTGTTCATAAACAGGATACGGAAGCCAGTGTTTTTCAGATAATGTTCCACATCTTTGTTACATTGGTCTTCGACCTCTTAACTTGTGTGAGTACGTTTCTTGAATTGTTTCGGGCTGAAGGCTTAGATTTCCGACATGCGATTTGGGGCGGAGGCTGCTAGAACTCTTACAGAAGCCTGGTTTAAGGTTTTACTGTTTAGGGTCCTTATTGAATCCTTGTGGAACCTTGATAGAACCTCAAGGTCCAAGTCTTTGATAAGCAGATACACCCCAAGTACTAAACTACAACCCTAAACCCTAAAAGCTAATGTGGGCTCCCACTTACATCCCCACTCAAAACATAAGTCACAGCTTATTTGCTAAGTCAGCTGATGCCTTGGGTAGGGCTTCAAAGCCCTAAACCGCTGAACGAACCCCAAACATGACACGAAAAGAGGTCCAGAGGAATCCGTAACGACACCCTACACCCTAAACCTTCAACTGGCCCTAAGCGCTATACTCCCCTAAACCTCTCAAGCCCTCAACCCTGAAAGCCCGAAGCCCCAACGAAACCTTGAAAACCCTAAACCCTTGAAGCCAGAAGATCAGGGCAAGGGCTCCTTGAAGACCCCCTACCCTCTCAGTGCCCTTAACCCCTAAGCCTTAAACCTTAAACCCTAAACCCTAAACCCTAAACCCTGAACCCTAAACCCTAAACCGTCCCTCTCAGTGCCAAAGAGATCTCAGGTCATCCTGCTTTCCGAGGACCGTGGCTTGGGGGAGATCTTAAGCCCCCTTCTTTTAGGGGTTTAAGTGTTTAGGGATTAGGGTTTAGGGTTTAGGGTTTAGGGGTTGAAGTGTTTGGGTTGCGGGGTCCAGGGTTTTGGGTTAGGGGTTCAGGGGTTTTGGGCTTAGGGCAATCCCTAAACCCTAAACCCCTAAACACCTAAACCCTAAACCGGGTTAGGCTGTTTAGTCGCCGTCTCTGTGGCGCTGAATAGGATTGAAGGCATAGTGCCGTGGAGTGTCGAAGGTGGAGCGTCCCGAAACCCTCAGCCCTAAACGGCAAAGTTGCCTCTGCTTTTTGAGGACTTTCTGGGTGAGCCCTTCTCGCAGCAGGCGGAGTCAGCATGTTTGGAACCACCCGCAGCCCTCAATCACAAAAGCCTTCACTACTTCAAGGTTTAAGGTTTAGGTTGCGGACCCAACATAGTTTGGGTTTATGGTTTAGGGTTACTTAGAGGTTCCTGGGACTTAGTAACTAGGGTTATAAATCAGGTAACTAGACTTATCATTACTTATAAACCCAATTAGGGTACTTATAACCTTACTTACTAATTCCCCCATGATCCTCCAAGTAGGGGTTCAGGGATAAGGTTGTCTACACACCTGGCCCCTGATTTCTTGATATCTCTTCTATGCCTTGGTGCTTCGGGGATCCCTTCAATACGGTTGATGGACAAAATCCTGCATGACCTTATATACCAAAACTATGGGATTTATGGTACTATACTATATTTGGGTCATGCAGGATTTTGTCCATCAACAGAAACCCTAAACCCTAAACCCTAAACCCTAAACCCTAAACCCTAAACCCTAAACCCTAAACCCTAAACCCTAAGCCCAGTACCACCCAGACCGTGAGCTCGAAGCTCTGGACCCCAACTAGTTTGGATTAGGGTTTAGGGGTTTAGGGTTTAGATTTAGGGTTTAGTAAACCAGTGTCGGTTGCATAGGTTCCAGCAATAGGAGGCTTCGTGGAGGCCCCGTACATCATGGTTCCCTGATTCTGGAGGTTTCTTATCATGAGTTTCCTCCATAATGACTAGGGCTGTCTTTTTTTTCTGAAACTCTGCGTTCTTTTCTGTAGGGATCAGCACTCACTTGGAGCGTCGGGGGAACCTAGAAAGTAGTTGGGTTTTAGGGAGTGATACCATAGCTCCTATTAAGATCTCACTTAGGGCACTGGTAGCTCTAGTTATTGCTTACTTACAAACCTCCGACCCTCCAAGTAGGGTCAACGGTTTAGGCGCATCAGCAGGAGCTTCTCTGCACCTCAACGCACAGACAGGGTTTTGGGTTCAGGGTTTAATATAGGGGCCATAATAATTAGAATAGGGTTTGGGGGTATATCATACTGTAATTATAGTAGGGAACTTAGGGAACCCTCAAAAGCCTATTCTAATTTTTAAGCCCCCTACAATAGGGTTTACAGTGTAGGGTGGCGGGGCAATAAGTTGCAATAGTCTCTCTCATAGTCCCTCTCTATTTGCGCCGTCGCTTCCCCCGGCCTCCCCTAAGTTTAGGGTTTAGGGTTCGGGGTTTTTCAGCGTTCCAACACCGAGGAGGCCTATCATGTATAAAAGGTATATGGGTAGTTTTCTAAATTAGGGTCCCTTTTAGGGTCCTTTTTATAAGGGTGCCGTACACCCTAAACCCTAAACCCTAAACCCTAAACCCTAAACCCTAAACCTGAGGACCTAAAGAGGGACTCTATTTTAGAGAGCTACCCATATGCTCAAACCTGTGGTGGGGGCTTGCACCCTCTGGGCAACTCGAGATGGGGAGTTCCGAAAATAAGTGACCCTAATATAGTACCCTAAATAATAGGATCCCTAGTATAAGGACCCCCAAATAAGGTACCCTAATTTTCTGAAACTCCCAGATGGGGTTCCCGGTGTAAGGTTTGAGACATAACCGTCCGAAGGCACGTGAGGTCTCAGTGTAGGTTTGTATTGCGGTATGCGAGGTAAGAGCCGTGTAATTGCCTAGTCCCAACTGTTTTAAGGTTCTTCTTGTTGTTTGATTCTGATCTACTTCTCCTACTTTTGATATCTGTGTTCTGCTTCGAAGCCGCTGTAGATGTTGCGTTTTGGGGAAGGCGGCTGTAGATCTTAACCCCTAAGCTGTAAACCCTGAACCCTAAACCCTAATCCTAAACCCTAAACCAATTCAAAAAATAACCCTCAGCGATTTGTGGAAGGTGGAGGAGGCGCGAAAGTGGCGGGAGCTGCTTGAATGCATCAGTTTCAGCCTGGAGGCTTAGGGCAAAATCTCGGGCCCTGAATACCTTAAAACTTAAACCCTAAACCCTAAACCTCTAAACCCCTAAATCCTAAACACTAAACCCTACACCCTAAACCCTAATAGAAAAGAGTTTAGGGTTCAGGGTTTGTGGTCTTGGGTTTAGGGCTTAGGGTTTAGTGTGTCAACGTTTGCTTGTGTTTGTAGAGGTTTTCGTCGGGGGGTGCGGAACCAACAGAGCTCCTGTGGAAGCGGACTGAGCCAGGAGATCCAGTATTGGAAAGTACGATGAAGCTCTTTTTTTGTGTTTTGAATGAGAGACGGTTGCTTTGCAGTCGTACAAGGGGATGTGCAATGGACTTGTCAGCCCATATATATATATACATATTATATATGTTATATATGTTAAGTTATATATGCTATATATGTTATATATGTTATATATGTTATATATGTTATATATGTTATATATGTTATATATGTTATATGTTATATATATATATATATACGTATATATATATATATATATATATATATGTATACGTATATATATATATATATATGTATATATGTATATATAAATATATACATACATATCTATATATATATATATAAGCATAAGCAACGACAGACTTATGGGCAATGCAGGATTTATATCACCAGCCGTAGTGGAGCTAAGGGTGATTCCCACATAATTCTGCTATAATCTGCCTCTAATTCCTATTCTAACTGTTAAATGGTTTTTTTGTGAAGGCTTTCTGTTTGCTGCGGATACCGATTATTAGTCATGGTATCTTAAACTTAGCTTATTAACAGAAACCCAGTTCAGGCCTTTCCTTACATTACCCTAAACCCTAAACCCTAAACTCCTAAACCTCTAAGCCCTAAACCCCTAAACCCTAAATCCTAAACCCCGTTATTTGCTGACTGGGGACTGACAATTGAGTGATTTTGGTGGCTCGGCTTCTCTTGTGAAGGGAAACATGTCCTAGGGTTTAGGGTTTAGGGTTCCGGGTCTGCGAGGGGTTGAATAAGCGCCTGATCATCAAAAGCCCGATCTCCGTTGGCCTCACACCCGCACCCGAAACCCTGAACTCTAAGTCCCAAAAACCGTAAACCGTAAACCAATCGCCATCAGCAAGCGAAAGGACGGTGGCCCACGATTACAAGCACATGGACCTGGGTGAAGAAAGCCTCGTGCACAGCACCCGGGGCTGCACGAAAGCTTGTCCAGACCTTCCAATATCATATCCAACATCCCTCAGTTCTCTTCAAGTAAGGAATATACCTTAAACTAGAGTAGGATCCCGAATATGATTTAAGGAATATACCATAAACTAGAGTAGGATCTCTAATATGATTTCAGAGATATTCCTGGATTAGTTTACACTGGAAGGTCTGGGTGTTTCAAGGTTTAGGTGTGTCGGGTTTAGGGTTTAGTGGTTTAGGGTTTAGGGGTTTAGGGTTTAGGGTTTGGGGTTTAGAGGGCTAGGCCGTAGGCTGTGGCTTAGACTTTACTGGCAGCCCCAGGCCCTACAAAACAGTGGGTTTTTGTACGACCCCTTACATTAACCCTAAACCCTAAACCCTAAACCCTAAACCCTAAACCCTAAACCCTAAACCCTAAACCCTAAACCCTAAACCCTAAACCCTAAACCCTTACCCTGAAACAAGTCGGCTCTAGGATTCCAGGAGCCACAAGTAGGATTCTTTCAGAGCGGAAACTGCTAGGGTAAGCCTCGGTCCAAGGTTGAACCCATGGGCCCCTAACATGGGCGCTTAGGGGATTCTAGGGTCCCTTATAGGGTATATAGTAGGTGTATAAGGATCCCAGGGTTAAGGGCCCATACTAGGGGCCCATGGTTTCTACCTTAGATCAACGTTATTCCGAGGGCTTAGGCAGGATCAAACGACCATGGGCGACAGCACTCTACACTCTGTTTTCGCACAACAAGTTGCAGTGTTCTGAAGCTCTTCTGTTCGCAGCATGAGTATTGAGTTCTTGACAACTGCTGGGTTCTGCTGATCATGGTGTTGGCCCCTGCAGTAAACCCTAATTCCAAAACCCAAAGAGGTACCTACAAGTGTAATATAGGGGCCTTACTGATTACCAATACTATTTTGGGGCTCCTTATTCTAATTATAGTATACAATGGGCCCCTATATTACATGCCAGCTCCACTAGCATGACTTTACATGGACAGGGTGTAGGGCATTTTCAGATTCTAGGTTTTGGCGTTTTTAAGTATAGGCTGAACACATACGAATATCATACCCTGCAGTAAGATTCCTTATCATACCCACGCTAAGCAATACTCCAAGACCCTTTTCTGTTGTTTAAGGTCCTAAACCCTATGCCAGCTCGGGGCTTGGGGTTCGAATGCTCTTGTACTTACTATAAGGGCTTAAATAATTCATCAATATTATTTTGGGGTTCCTTATTATAATAATAGTAGAGTAAACCCAAAACCCTATTCTAATTGTTGAGGTCCCTGTATTACGCAGTTGTCCGACAGAAGCTTCTCTGCTCATGGACGAGGTCCATGCTCGATGGTACGTAAATTGGATTTATAGCCGAATGACTAGATCGCCGGACTGTTTGAGCAAACGAATGAACTTTCAACCGGAATGTCAACTCACGATAGAAGCCCCAAGCCCTACACGGCAAGCAACCACATGCAACCTAACCCTGAACGCCTTAACGAGCTGAAGACAAAACCGCCCCGAAAAGCACAAATTAAGTTAATCCTCAACCCTTAGGGTTCGAATCATGACCCTAAATGCCACAAAGGAGTGTGCAGACTCGATGGCACACTGATTGTGGCTACTCCGCAGACGCAGCTGTTGGACCAGAGCCTCACCGCGGTATACTCTTGAGAAAACTAGTGGGTTTAGGGTTTAGGGTTGAGGGTTTAGGGTTCAGGGTTCAGGGTTTCGGGTTCAGGGTTTAGGGTTTAGAGTTTAGGGTTTAGGGCCCCTGAAACCCCACATCCTGAACCCTTTAGGAAGCTCTAAGGTTCAGGGACTCCCACAGACATAACTTTCTTGTGTGGCGCTTAGGGTTTAGAATGGGATCTGAGGTTCGGGGTTCGTACTGTTGATGATATAAATCTTGCATTACCCATAAAAAGGACTATACCATAATTCCCATAGTTTAGGGTCCTTAAGGTAATGCAGGTTTGATATCATCAACAGTAGGATGTCGGTTCGTTTTCTCGATTTGGGGTTAAGGATGTGGGGGGTTCTCTAGCTTAGGGTCCCTTTTAAGGGTGCCGTGCTATTTGGGGGCCCTAAAAAGCGGACCCTAATTTAGAGAACTACCCTGATGTAAAGCTTCGCACTCCAGGGGGTTGGGATGGTTCGAAGTCTGAGGCTGTCAGCTTAAACCCTGGGACCCTAAACCTCTGAATCCCCTCTTTTTAGGGTTTAGGGTTTAGGGTCAGGCCCTAAACCCTAAACCCTAAACCCTAAACCCTAAACCCTAAACCCTAAACCGTGGTGAGATCAGGCTTGGAATTCGGGTGAACTGTTCTTAAGGGCTCAGGCTATAAGGGGCTTAAGAAGTCATGTTTGGGGTCTCAGGGTTCCTGAAACCCTGAAGCCCTTCACCCTGCCTAAACCCTAAGCCCTAAGCCCTAAGCCCTAAGCCCTAGCCCTAAGCCCTAAACCCTAAGCCCAAACCCTAAACCCTAAACCCTAAACCCTAAACCCTAAACCCTAAGCCCTAAGCCCTAAACCCTGAAGCAGGATGTCCTGACTGCAGATCAGAGGTCCTTGCTTTGCAAGGATGTCACGGGAAAGTCTGCTCTCGTCTCCTCGTCAAGCCACGCGTTCAAAGGTCTCATACACCGCGGACGGAGACGTTCTCGGAACCCGACGTTGCCGCCAAGGAGATCAACGGGGAGATTTGCCTCAGGATCAACAAAGGCGGCAGGTTATCAACCGCCATGCCGTGGCAACAAGCGTGAGGCAGCGAACTGACCTTGGCGATGGTGAGAGCAGCTGGATGGTTGCGAAGAGGAAATCCAGCCTCGCATGAAGCGAGCTAGGGACAAACTCGAGGTCCACTGCAGGACTGTGCAGCTAATGGTATGCCACAGGTCATTCCGTCTGCTGGACCCGTACTTCTCGATCAGTGTCCAATTTGAGCCTGCTCCAGGGGACGTTCCCCAGCGCTGCGTTCTTTATATTGCCCTGGTATTCAACACCGAAGTCTTGCCCGCGATCCGCCGTGAAGTTCATGTCACGTTGGGCACATGGCAGTTCAGTGAACGAGTCCACATTTCCGGTCTCCAATATGCCTTGGACAAGTCGTGGTCCTGGCGGAGACCTGATAAAGAAGCCCATTTTTTTAAATATTATTCCTTAGGGTTCCTTGTTCTAATTATACTATAAAGGAGTCCCCAAACCCATGTTTATTAGTGAGGCCCCCTACATTAAGGCCCCAAACCCCCAAACCCTGAACCCACGGAGCCCAAAAGCTTCACCCCCCAAGCCCCAAATACTGGATACCACGTAATATAGGGTCTACGGCTTAAGGTTTAGGGTTTAGGGTATATAGGGGCCTGTATAACTAGAATGAGGTTTGGGGTTACATTTACTTGAAGGGGACTTATTCCGACCATCATATTGAAGACCTTGAACCCAGAATCTCAATACGCAGCCCTAAACCCTAAACCCCAAACCCATACAAACCGCCTAAACCCTACAAGAGCCTTCAGCCCCTAAGCCACTAGACCCTAAACCGTAGACCCCTTAGCCCCTGAACCCTAAACCATAGACCCTAAACCCCTAAAGCCCCAGACATTGGAGCCTTTGGGAGGTCGCTGGGCGGAGGCTTTGGTCTCCGGAGGGTTTGAGTCCGTGCGGTGTGGTTTGTGGCGTGAAGCATGTATGTAGGTATGTATGTAGGTAGGTAGGTTTAGGGTTTAGGGTTTAGGGTTTAGGGTTTAGGGTTTAGGGTTTAGGGTTTAGGGTTTAGGGTATGTATGTAGGTAGGTCCCGGAAATACAGATCCTGCAGCACAGATCCCCCGAAGCCAAAGGATCAACGCTTTCATCGGCTTAGGCAGGGACGACCTGGTGACTCGGCCCCAGTTTATTTGGGGTTTGGGGTTTGGGGTT
>CAJNDV010032979.1:0-15598 GCA_905221635.1 Symbiodinium sp. CCMP2456
TAGGGTTTAGCGTTTAGGGTTTCAGGATTTATGAGCTGTATGAGGATTTTGTATGGTTATTTCCTCATATGTGAAAACTGTTTAATGCCCATGCAGGGTTTCCACATAGAGCCCGCTTTTGAAAAGCCCTGCAAGACTTGTTGTTCATCTCTGGTAGAACCCTAGACCCTAAACTGGCCTTGAAACATACACCCCTTGCTTCGAATTCCTTTCAACTGCAGCAACCCTGAACCCTAAACCCTAAACCCTAAACCCTAAACCCCTAAACCCCTAAACCCTAAACCCCTAAACCCTAAACCCTAAACCCTGAACCCTAAACCGCCCTAAACCGCCCTAAACCCGCAGGCGGCTCCTGGACAGTCTCTCTCCACCGGGGCGTGGGGAGCCGAGTTGGAGTTGGCTTTAGAATATTCTTTAAGCTGTTCTTTGAGGGTGTAGGGTTTAGGGTTTAGGGTTTTGGGTTTAGGGTTTAGGGTTTTGGGTTTAGGGTTTCCATATCGGCTTCAGGGTTTTAGGGTTCCTTTAGGGTATGGTGGTTAGTGTCTTGCTAGAATAACCGAGGTGCCACAAAGACAAGCGAGTTCTGCTGGGTCACATCCTGGTTAAAGGTGCGTTTGCAACTCCGGGTCTGCAATAAGTAGGGATGTACAAAGCTTGTTGTTGTGAGGTGTTTGTGAGGCTTTTGTGGGCTGTACCGGTTTTTCACGGGGTTGGGTGAGGGTTTCTCCAGCATTTTTGGTTCAGGGTATGGTTTCTTCAGGGATGTAGGGCCTGGGCTTGAGGGCCTAGGGTTTAGGGTGTAGGGTGCAGGTGGAGGGCTGGGGTCTAAACCCTAAACCCTAAACCCTAAACCCTAAACCCTAAACCCTAAACCCAAACCGAAACCCTGGAGGGTTTTATAACGCTCTTCCGGTATCGTGCTTCGGGTTAGAGCTCACGGTGGTAAGGCTTCGATGAATTTAGCGTTTAGGGTTAGCTACGTGGGGCTGGACCAAGAGACTCCAACAGCCCTTAATTCAGGAATATACCTTAACTCATATTTGGGATCCTACTATAATTTAGGGGATATTCTAAACCCTAAACCCTAAACCCTAAACCCTAAACCCTTAATTAGGGGATATTGGAGTCTTTGGGAACATGAGCCGTCGTAGGTTTGCGGCTTTGAAGCTTTCAGCCCTAGGAACTCCCCAGGTCCCTAGGCCCTAAAGGCCCTAAAACGTTTAGGCTTTAGGCTTTAGGGTTTAGGGTTTAGGGTTTATGTTCAGGGTTTTAGGGTTTAGGGTTTAGGGTTTAGGTTTAGGGTTTTAGGGTTTAGGGTTTAGGGTGTAGGGTTTAGGGTTTAGGGTTTAGGGATCCCAACACCCCGAAGGCTTTGAAGCGCTGGAAAGACCAAAGCCTACACATAGGGGTCCGATTCAAAAAAAATACCAATACTATTTTGTGGGGTTCCTAATTATGATTCTAGTATAATCCACCCCAAAACCCCATGCTAATTATCAAGGCCCCTAAACCCTAAACCCTTCTAGTAGCCCTCATAGAACCCTTTAAAGGAACCCTTTAAAGGAACCCGATTCTAATGACTAAGGCCCCTATGGTAGCCCCCCGAGCCTCACTAAACATCCGGGCGGCAGACGACGGAAATTTCGGAGACGGAGGGGCCGAGGAATCGGGTTGAGGGTTTAGGGTTTAGGGGGTTCAGGGTTTAGGGGTTTAGGATTTGGGGTTGAAGGGTTTAGCGGTTTACGGGTTTGGGGGTTTAGGGTTTAGGGTTTGGGTTCAGGGTTTAGGGTTTAGGGTTTAGGGCTTAGGGGCTTCATGGCCCAATAGGGTTTAGAGTTTAGGTTTTGGGGTAGGGTTGTTATATGAGCTCTATTTGTTCTTTAGGGTATTTTGATAGGGCTTGTGTGTGATGTTCCAGGCGCACAGGCATGGGAGTGTTACTGGGGTCCTGAAGGTACTATTGATACTTTTGGGGTTGAGGCGGTGCTAATACTGCCATCTTCTAGTGATTCTAGTCCTTCTGACAATTTTATGATTATCAAGGTCCCTACCCTTAGGGCAAAGGGTTAAGCATTTGAGCTTCAAACTGTTAGGTTTAAGCTCTACTGCTGGGCGCCCTGTTCGAGCGTCGATATTGAGTTTCGGATTGGCATTGTTGTATGGCCCTCACGACCGAAACTGTGAGCTCATAAAGTTTTTTCAAGTCATGGATTGAAAATTCCTCAAACCCTAAACCCTAAACCCTAAACCCCGTGAGCCCTGAACTTGCCAACATGTTCTGCACCACGCAGTCCCAAGACATCTACCTCCCGTCGACCACGAGCTCGATGTTTCAGAGGGAGTATTCATCAACTATACGGTTTAGGGCTTAGGGTTTAGGGTTTAGGGTTTAGCTGACGGTTCAGGGCTTTGGGTTTAGGGTTTAGGGTTTAGCTGACATCCCTCAAGCCTCAGACAGGAACACCTCTCCTGCAGCAGATATGGCTTCCTCAATCGTCGCGACACTATATACGATGGGAGATATACTGCAAGCTGTAGCCGAGCCCTAACCCTAACCGCCTTAATTAGCCTTGAAAGCAGATTTGACATTTTATCCATTTCGGCCTCGCAGCATGTCAATTACTGTTGAAGTTGGACTGCTGAGTGGGAAGACAGTTACTCTGAAAGCATGCTTAGATGAGGAGGCGAAGGCGCTGAAGCTTCGGGCAGAGACCGCGCTTGGGGTCGGCAAAGGGCGGCTGGTGAACTCATGTGGGCGCGTTCTGGATGAATGTTCAACAATCAAGGAGGTCAGGCTGCGGGATGGTGACGCACTGACATTGCACATAAACAGAGTTCAAGTTCAGGCGTCTGGCAATGCTTTTGCTGCAATCCTGGGCGATGCAACCATCGCGACATGGGGTGACGCTGGTGCTGGTGGCGACAGTACCGTCGTTCAGAAGCAACTCAAGAATCTTAGAGTTCCTCGGAAACACTTTGCCGTTTTTGGTTACTATATCCGAACCCTTGAGAATCGAGAACCAGCTAAATGTATCAAACTTATAATTATAATAGTTGCAAGGGTACCGAGTTCAGCACAGGAATGTGCATCAGATCCAAGCCGGTAGCAAGGCTTTCGCTGCTATTCTCGGCGATGGTTCGGTAGTGACTTGGGGTGATGCTGACTCCGGTGGTGACAGTTTGGCTGTACAGGAACAGCTCAAGAACGTGCAGCAGATACAAGCTTCCTACAGAGCCTTTGCCGCCATTCTTGCCGATGGATCGGCTGTGACATGGGGTGACGATGACTATGGTGGTGACAGCCATACAGTGCAGGCTCGGCTGAAGAATGTGCAACAGATCCAAGCTTCTAACTTTGCTTTTGCGGCCATTCTTGGCGATGGATGCGTCGTGACTTGGGGTGATCCTCGCTTTGGTGGAGACAGTTCTGCTGTGCAGGATGAGCTGCAGCACGTTCGGCAGATCCAAGCCTCTAACTTGGCCTTTGCTGCGATTCTTGCCGATGGGCTCGTCGTGACTTGGGGAAACGGTGATTATGGTGGTGACATGAGTGCTGTCCAGATGCAGCTGAGAAACGTGTATGAGATTCAATCCTGTATCTGCACTTTTTCTGCGTGTCTTGGCGAAGGATCCATCGTGACCTGGGGTGATGCTGATTATGGTGTTGCCAGTAGTGATGTGCAGGATCAGCTGCACAACGTGAAGCACATGCAAGCCTGCACTTATGCGTTTGCTGCCATTCTGCATGATGGATCGGTCGTGACCTGGGGTCATGCTGGTGCCGGCGGTGACAGCAGTGCTGCACAGGATCAGCTACAGAATGTCCAGCAGATCCAATCCACTCATATTGCTTTTGCTGCCGTTCTAGAGAATGGATCCGTCGTGACTTGGGGTGATCCTCGTTCGGGTGGTGACAGCAGAGCCGTTCAGGATCAGCTGAAAAATGTGCAGCACATCCAGGCGTCCCACTACGCTTTCGCTGCCATTCTCGGTGACGGAACTGTCGTGACTTGGGGTGATGCGGGTGCTGGCGGTGACAGCAGTGCTGTGCAGCATCAGCTGAAGGATGTGCAGCACATCCAGTCCTGCAGCGATGCTTTTGCTGCCATTCTTGGCGATGGATCTGTCGTGTCCTGGGGTAGCAGCGGCAGCATTTTGGTATGTTCGCGTGGTTCAGTGGTACCGGTGCACTTGAAGACTGTTCCACCGGCAGTCCCTGCTTCGTGCTTAACTAGACCCTAAGGTATTGCAGGTTTACGGAAGCCCTAAACCCCAAACCCTAGACCCTAAGTCCTAAACTCTAAACTCTAAACCCTAAATCCTAAATCCTAAACCCTAAACCCTAAACGCTCAAACCCTCAAATCCTGGGATGGACCGCTCTTTCGAGCCAAAACGCGAAGGTCGACCCACCTCGAACAGCTCCAAGGGACTAATATAGGGTTTAGGGTGTAGGGTTCAGGGTTTAGGGTTTAGGGGGGCCGACATATTTGATAGTACTCTTTTAGAGGTTCCTCATGAGATTTATAGTAGAATGGACCCCCAAACCCTAATCGAATTATTGAGGCCCCTATCTAATCTTAGGGTCAGGGTTCAGGGTTTAGAGTGACAGACTAGCCAGAAGAAGCAGCGGTCTTATGACAAACGGCCGGATGTTCCCTATGTCCCAAGCCACGAAATCCAAGCCTTAAGCCCTAAACCCTACACCCTAAACCCTAAGCCCGAGTCCAAACCCTATGACAGCAAGCCCTCAAGCCTGAGACCCTCAAGCCTGAAGCCCTAAACTCTAAGCCCTAAGACCCCAAACCCGACGCCCCAAGACCCTACAACCGCACAACCTCAGACCCTAAACTCTAAACTCTAAACCCTAAACCCGAAACCCTAAACCCTAAACCCTAAACCCTCAAGCTTTACATATCCTAAAGCCCTAAGTAGACCCTAAGACCGACCCTACTGTCGCCGACGCCCAAGGCTCGGAATTCGTCGTCTTGTAGCTCGGGGCTCTGGTGCACTTGCCTCAGACGAGCTTTTGGAGTTTAGGGATTAGGGTTTAGGGTTTTAGGGTTTAGGGTTTAGGGTTTTTGGAGTTTAGGGTTTAGGGTTTAGGGTTTAGGGTTTCTGGAGTTTAGGGATTAGGGTTTAGGGTTTAGGGTTTTAGGGTTTAGGTTTTCGGGTTTTTGGAGTTCAGGGATTAGGGTTCAGGGTTTAGGGTTTGGGTTTTACTGGGCTCAGCGGTTTGGGTTCGGGGTCTAGGGCTCTGCGTTTAGGGTTTAGGGGGGCTGAGGGTTTCGGGCCTTGGGGGGCTAGGGATGTCTAGGGTTTTAGAAGGCTTGGGGGGGTTTCAAAGGTTTGGCGCGCAGGGCGCACCCTAAACCCTAAACCCTAGGCACCATTCTGGTGGGTTTTTCAGTCTCTATTGTAAACGACCGTAAAACACCTGAAAACCTGATTGAAAGTATTAATGTTCCCTGTAGTGCTGAAGCTTTCTGAGAGCCTCAAAAGGATGGGATGCTACTATGCCCTAAGGGTCCATGTACCCAAATAATGTATACTTTGGCCTCAATGTAGTCCCTATATAGGTACTTTAGGGCAAATATATATATATATATATATATATATATACTATTTGGGTGCATGGACCCTTAGGGATGTATACTTTGAACTACAATACCCAATGTTTCGTCGGATCTTGTTGTAGACCCTAACACGGAATTCATAGGAGCCACGCAGCAAAGTAGGCTTTGGTAGATTCAGCCCCAAACCCTAAACCCTAAACGTGTTGAGGATTTAGGGTTTAGGGTTGAGGATTTTGGGGTGCTGGTTTTGCAAGTTTATAAGTTTACAACGTGTAGGATTTGCGGTGGTTGAGGGTTGCATAGTACCGATGTGCTGGCTCTTGGGGGACTCTACCGCTTAATTTGGGTAAGTACGGTACGACTGTGCTCTACGCGAGATTGAAGTCATTCGTTTAGAGCTTGTGGTATTCCAGGACATCATGCCCGTAAACTGATAAATTTTCATCTAATTAGATGTTTGTGGGCTTCATGACGGTTCATACGACTCAGTGGTTACTACACAAGGGCTGCCGGGTGCGGTGTGGGACTAAGTTTATGGGGCGTTGAGGCCAAGGTCAAGGCACTAACTTCTAAGTAGAAAGTAAGTTCGGCATTTGTGCAAGGAGTCGGGCAACCCTAAACCCTAAACCCTAAACTCTAAACCCTCAACCTTGTAGGGACCCCGAGCTTTGAGTTTTGGCTTTTGAGGCTTGTGGACCCTGACTTGCCACCCGAAACCTAAATGCAAAACTCCTCACCCGCGAACCCTAGATAGGGTTTAGGGTTTAGGGTAGACCCCTAAGCCTTTCCCCTTATACTTTAAGCATTGTAAAGCTCTGACGAACCCCCCACGCAGCTCCAGTGGCACAATGGGAATACTGGGGCACCTTGATAAGAGATTATCGTGAACCCCTGTGCATACTACTAGTGCGCGGGGGCCTTGCCAAAAGATGAATCCACGATTCCTAAACAGTCTCCCTGACTTCTATCCTAAGACCGAGCCCAAACCAGAAACCCTCAACCCCAATTTTACGGGTTTAGGGTTTACCTGGAGGTTCATGGGTAAGTACAGCTATAACTACCTTAACCAGGCTTATAAGTAGTTATGAGTTATAAGTGTAGTTACCTTATTTTTCACCCCAGTTACTAAGCCCCATGAACCTCCAAGTAGGGCTGAAACCCTAAACCCTCAACCCTAAAACCCTAAAACCCTAAACCCTAAACCCTAAAACCCTAAACCCTAAACCCTCAACCCTAAAACCCTAAACCCTAAACGGCTTACAAGCCCCAAGTCACTTGGCAGCCGCGAGTGCAGCTTCTGGCTCGGTTGCACGTACTTCCTAAGATGGCGCCGTGCCTCCACCGACGTGTCCAGGCCGTTTAGGGCTTCAGGGTTTAGGGTTTAGGGTTTAGGGCTTCAGGGTTTAGGGCTTCAGGGTTTAGCGTTTAGGGCTTCAGGGTTCAGGGTTTAGGGCTTCAGGGTTTAGGGATTAGGGTTTCGGATTTTCTGACGGTTCAGGATCTAAGGTTTTGGGAGGGCATTATACGCCAGGTTTCCGAGTAGTACATTTTGCCCCTTGTATTTTTGGGGTCCCCTCATTTTAACCGAATACTAGGACAAAGGGTAGCCTTATCAAAGGGGCGACTGGGGAATCCAGTGTGGATTCTTGTTTTGAAATATGCCCTAAAAACCCTGAAGAGGGTTTAGGGTTTAGGGTTTAGGGTTTAGGGTTTAGGGTTTAGGGAAATATGCCCTAAAAACCCTGAAGAGGTGCCCTGGCAGACGCGGAACTGTGTTATCCTTGTCAGCACACTATTGGAGATCCTGACCCCTGTAGTTGTCGACACAAGAAGAAGCTAGATCGCGTTTCGCCGGAACGACCTCATAGAACCTCTCTTGCAAAAGCCCTGCGAATACCGTTACAAAATCTGCATCAGACTCTATCATGCCCTGAGCCCTAAACTGTTTCTATATTGTAGGTACTTCAGGCTTGTAGGGCATACTGTATGGGGTAAGTCCTGCAACACCGAATCTCAAAACCCCTGAGCACCTGGAGCCCAAAACGCCGACACCAGGATTAATGTAGGGGCCTGAACAATTTGAATAGGGTTTGGGGTACCTTATACCATATAAGAAGGAACCCTCAAAATAGTATAGGTAATTATTGAGGCGCCTATATTAAGGGTTTAGGGATAACTGTTTCATGTCTTGGGCTCGTGCTTCTAGATTTGGGGGGAACTGGGGCACAGCGCGAACCCGACGAAGACACTCCTCGTTCTATGCAGCCCAAGATAGTAGGGCCCATGTACTGGCCTGCAGTTCCCAAGAGGGTCCATATACTAATTATTATGGAATTATCCCTAAACCCTAAACCCTAAACCCTAAACCCTAAACCCTAAACCCTAAACCCTAAACCCTAAATTGAATTAGGTCTCCCAAACCATACTCAGGATGGCCTTGTGGGGCCTAATTCCCTAACTGAAGTCTATTTGGACCCTCTGGGTTAGTAAACCTAGACCCTAAACCCTTCACCCTAAACCCTAAACTCTAAACCCCTAAACTCTAAACCCCTAAAGCCTAAACCCTAAACCTAGACCCTGAACCTGATAACGAGCCCCAAGAAGAACTAGAGATTTCTCCTCCATAGCGTTTTCCTTTGGTTGTCCCGGAGTCCGTGATGATCCCCACCGCAAGGTTTAGGGTTTAGGGTTGGTGCTACTTCCCAAGCCCTAAACCCTAAACCCTAAACCCTAAACCCTAAACCCTAAACCCTAAACCGAAACCCGAGACTCTACTTCTCTCATGCTCTCAGACTCCCGATTCGATATAACAGTTTTCAATAAGCTCTGCAGATCCCTGCAAACTCTCATCGGCAGCTCTTCAAGATAAAATCTAAATGCGCCTCCACACCCTTAGCCTTATAGCTTACCCTACAAAAAATACGAACCCTAACCTTAATCCTCAAACCCTCAAGACGAGCCTGTGGGTTCCCGAGGCATCCTAAACTCTGAGCGTTCAGGGTTTACGGTTTCGCTCATTTCGGCCCCTAAAGCCTCAACGGGTTTAGGGTTCAGGCTTTAGGGTTTAGGGTTTTAGGGGTTTAGGGGTTTAGGGGTTTGGGTTTAAGGGTTTAGGGGTGTAGGGCTTAGGGCCCTTCTTCTAAACCCTGCACCCTGCGGATAAAGCCGTAAAGAACCGCGACTTAGGGCTGACATCGAAACCCTGCAACCAGCTATAGGGGCCTAACTAATTACCTATATTACCTTGGGTTTAGGGTTTAGGGCTTAGGGGGTTCCTCATTATAATTATGGTGCAATATACCCCAAAACCCTATTCTAATTACAATATTATTAAGGCTCCTAGATGAAGCCCAAGACCCCAAGCAACGTTGGACAGGGCTTCGCAGTCCTCGGGTTGGTTGCCACTCGGTCGAGATACAGAGACAGGGACAGACACAGCACGATTAAAGAGACTTGAGGATTTAGGGATTTAGGGGTGCGGGGTTTCGGGTTTCGGATGTAGGGTTTAAGGGTGTAGGAGCTCACCTAGCGGTTTCGCACTCCTCAGGGCATCTTGGATGAGAAATTTCCGCAAAGACCAGTGTTTGCTCAGTTCCGACCATTTTATGGTTTCAATAGCATAAACCGCATTCTGAATCTTGCTTCATGTAAATGTGTGTACGTGTTTTACGCTGATGCAGACTCTCGACGTGTTCGCTACTACTGTACGATCCCTTCTCCTTGCATGAACCCTAAACCCTAAACTGTGACTCAAGTTCAGGCCTGGGCCTAAGCAACAGGTCCGGCGGAACATCTCGCCCAGAGTATCCATTGTCAGTTTAGGGTTTTGGGTTTGTCTGTGAGACTAGAGCATCCATGGCCCAACCATGATGACGTGCATTGGACAAGCAGCAGCAGTGCAGTGGGTGACAGACAATGAGTATTTTTCAATTAAAGCCTGTGACCTAAGTACTGCACCGGCCAGGGTTTAGACAGAGAGCAAGAGAACGAGAAAGGCTTATTTGTGGGCGTTTGGGGTCGGCCGAAAAGGCCTGCAAGCTATAGGGTTGCCGGAGTATAAGCCCTAAACCCTATGCCCGAAACCCTAAACCCTAAATCCTAAACCTAAACCCTAAACCGAACGGGTGTGTGGTTTCTGCAAGGGCTTCACTCCACTCTTCACGAAAACTCTGAAAAGCGACTTTCGGGTGTAGGGTTCCCCTGAACCCCGAAACCCCTAAACCCCTAAACCCCTAGACCTAAACCCCTAAACCCTGAAACCCCAAACCCCCAAACCCCAAAGCCCTAAACCCTAAACTCCCTAAACCCAAAACCCCTAAGCCCTAAACCCCCAAACCCTAAGCCCCTAAGCCCCTAAACCCCTAACCCCGAAACCCTAAACCCTAAACCCCTAAACCTTACACCCTAAAACTGAGGCGTCTTGCATCTGTAGATGTAACCCCCATGCCAAGCCCCAGACTCTCAGGTTAAATCTCAACCCCTAAGTCGCAGGTTTTAGGTTTAGGGTTTAGGGTTCAGGGTTTAGGGTTTAGGGTAACACAGGCCAACTGAAGCTCTAATGCCCAAGCCCTAACCAACCCAGAAGCTTTGAACCCCCAACTTGAGATGCAAACTCGGGTTTAGTGTTCCTGAACCCCTCAACCCTAAACCCTGAACCCTAAACCCTAAACCCTCAACCTTAAACCCTAAACCCGAAACCATAAACCTTAAGCCCTAAACCCTAAACCCTAAAACGAAAGCCCTGAAGGCCGAAGGCCACATATTTAACATAGGGGCCTAAAGAATTACCACGACGATTTTTGGGGGGGTTCCTTATTATACACTTTAAGGTTTAGGGTTTAGGGTTTAGGGTTTAGGGTTTAGGGTTTAGGGTCTAGGGTACTATACCCCAAAGCCCTATTCTAATTATTAAGGCCCCTATATGAATATGACATCTTCCTAGGCCTCTGAACCCTAGAATAACCCCGGAGCGCTACAAACAGAGCCTCAAGCTTAAGATTTCACAGCCCTGCCTCCTGAGCCCTGGCCTCAAAGCCCTAGACCCTGAACATGAGACATGCAAAAAAAGTAAGAACGACAAGCAGCTGCGAAAGAAAGCAACCCCCGCAAAGACCTGAATTCTACAAAGCCTCCTATGCACCCTACAGTTGATGATATAAATCCTGCATTACCTTAAGGACCCTAAACTATGGGATTTATGGTATGTTCCTTATCATGGGTAATGCCGGACTTATATCATCAACGGTCTCGCAACTCTGTATCATCCAGAAGCCCCCCTGTGCACATCACCATAAAGCCCTAGATTCTAAGCCCTACAACCCCCTAAAAGCCCTTAACCCTAGACCCTAAACCGTAGACCCCCAAAGCCCGAAAACCTCCCAAAGCCCTTGACCCCAAAACCTTAAGCCCTACAGCCCCAAAGCCCTAAACCTTAAACCCTAGACTCTAGGGTTTAGGGGTTTAGGGTTTTAGGATTTAGTGTTTTAGGGTTTAGGCCTTAAGCCCCCGATACTCTAACCCCCCCCCCCAAAGCCCTCAAATTTCGGGCTGGAGACATTCCAATCCCCAGCGCCCGCGGCACAGGCCCTGTTGAATGGCTGGCTTTTCGGGGACAAGGCCCGGTTTAGGGCTTTGGGTTTAGGGTTCCTTTAAAGGGTTCCTTAAAGGGATCTATGAGGGATCTATAGGGTTTAGGGTTTAGGGTTGAGGGATTCATCCATTCACCTGCTTGTTATAGGGTGTTTGAGGTTAGGGTTTAGGGTTTAGGATTTAGGGGATTCATGCATTCACCTGCTTATTGTAGGGGGTTTGAGGTTAGGGTTTAGGGTTTAGGGTTTGGGGCCTAGGCCCCGAACTCAGAAGCAAGGGTTTAGGGCTTAGTAGGGTTTCGGGTTCAAAGGATCCAGGCTTAGGCTTTGGGCCTGGGTTTAACGGTTAGGGTTTGTAGGTTCTAGGATTAGTTTTAATTGAATTTGAGCACAAAACCAGAGTTTGGGGTTTAGGGTTTAGGTCTACAGGGCAGAAGGAATACGCCGAGACATGCGTCTTTGTGCAGGCTAGAGTTTTTTTCGAGTGTATGTAGGCTTCTCTTAGGCTTTGGCTTGATTCGCGTCTTGTGTGTTTAGGGTTCAACTTGTTTCTGCGTGGGTTTAGGGTTGAAAGTGCTTGGGTTTACCTGTGACCCCCAACCCTACAAAATAGTAGGTTGTGACCCCTTAATTCGAGGGTAGAACCCTTAAAGCGGTAGTTTTGTGGATCCCCAGGTTTGCATGTTTACCGCTGTTTGTTGGGTGCTCGGACATGCGAGGGGTTCCCTGCCCTGAGCTCCTGTCTGAAGTGTTGCAAGGTTGGGGGGTTTAGGGTATACTATATAAACCAAAATAATTGTCAATACCATTTTTCGGGGGGGTTCCTTATTTAATTAGAAGCATACTATAATGTACCCCAAAACCCTGTTCTGATTATTAATTATCAAGGCCCCTAAACCCTAAACCCTTGCAGTAGCCCTTATAGAACCCTCCAAGGAACCCTTTAAAGGAACTCCAAAACCATGTTCTAATTATTCAGGCCCCTAGACCCTAAACCCTTATAGTAGCCCTTACAGAACCCTTGAAGGAACCCTTTAAAGGAGCCCCCAAAATCCTATGCTACTTATTAAGGCCCTACATTAGGCATCGAGGATGGCGATGATTCGTTGTTTCTCCAGCCCAAGCCGTTGCAAGAATCGCTTCTTTGATCTTGATCATGGTATGGAATAGGGTTTAGGGTTTAGGGGTTTAGGGTTTAGGGGTTTAGGGGTTTAGGGTTTAGGGGCCTAGAAAACCCACGGCTTAGGGCTTGTGGTCTAGATTCGACGGGTTTGGGGTGTGCTTGAATCCTAGGCCTAAACCCGCTTCCGCAAGGTCAACTCGACCTTCGCGATGATGCAGCCATCGGATGCCTCACCACAGGCCAGGACCGTGGATTCCTGAAGCTCCCAATTTTAGGGGTTTAGGGTTTAGGGTTTAGGGTTCACCTATAAGCTCCCAATGTTAGGGTTTAGGGTTTAGGGTTTAGCGTCTTATCTGCAAGGCTTACCCTAAGGTTCCACGTACCCAGATAGTATATACTTTGGCCGTAAAGTAGTCCCTATATAGGTACTTTGGGGCCGAAGTATATACTACTGCTGATGATACAAATAAATCCTGCCTTACCTTAAATATCCTAGATTATGGGAATTTTGGTATATTCCTTATTATGGGTAATGCAGGATTCATATCATCAACCGTATTTGGGCATATGGACCCTTAGGGTTAGGGTTTAGGATTTTGGGTTCTTGGTTTAGTTGCGGAACTTGGGGATGAACTTACGATACCTTTGCAGAGTTTGCGGACCAAGCAAGGAAGATGCTCTCGTTGGTATGATGTAAACTCTGGACAACGAACTGGATGGCATAACCTGAAACCGTTAAGCTGCAAAGTCCTACGCGCAAATTTCCGAGTCCTTAAACTCTACGTATCCAAATCGTGAATCGTGCCAGTCCAGCCCGCCCCAACCTCAAACTACCATGACATACTTTTCGTGGACTCCTGTTATAAGCCCGATGACTGAACTAATACACTTATACTTCAGCATACCTCGAAACATCCGGAACTCCTTTACTAATTGCTGATGTCCCTGGATTGCTTGCATGATGGGTCGAGCCACCTGGTTTAGGGTTTAGGAAGTTTAGGGCTTTGGGAGACCCTAAGCCCGAGAGTATCAAACAGCCAGGCTACAGGGGTTAAGGGTTCAGGGTTTAGGTTTAGGTAGCTATTTAGGTTTTAGGGTTTAGGGTTCAGGGTTCAGTGTTTAGGTTTAGGTAGCTATGCATTTCAGCACTAACATTACCATGCAGTACAAAAAGCAGCAGTGGGAATATAGCAACAGAAGAAGCAAACAACTCTAATTCCCATCTCTATACCCCTTCAGTCTAGGATTGTTTAAGGCGGCTAGAGGTCCTCTACTTTGTATCTATTCAGGCTAGCAGTAAACCCTAAGGATCCAGACGCCTTAAACATCTCTCTACCCTGAACAGTGAACCCTAGACCCTAAACCCCTAAACCCCCAAACCCCTAAACAATTAAACCCCTAAACCCCAAGCCCTATAAACACAAAACCTAGCCATGGAGAAACCTACTTAAAGGTTCATGAAACTTCGTATCTAGGGTTACAAAGAAGGTGAATACAGCCATAACTACTTCCAAACACCAATTAAGGTACTTGTCACTGTAGTTACTAAGTCCCATGAACCTCCAAGTACCCCTGTAGTACAGTACCCCAAAAGAAGCCCTTATCCCTAAACCCTGAACCCTCAACCCTGAACCCTAAACCCTGAACCCTGAACCCTGAACCCTAAACCCTAAACCCCAAAACCTAAACGCTTTGTAGATCCTCAACCGTAGCATCCGCAGAGCATTCCGTAAGCCCAGCTCCGAACCCCCCTGCGCGACTACTCTCGAGCCTGGACCCTGTAACTGCGAGTCCCTTTTGAAGTTGCCTAGGGCTTATGGCTTTAGGGGCTTTAGGGGCTTTAGGGGCTTTAGGGGCTTTAGGGGCTTTAGGGGCTTTAGGGTTTAGGGCTTTAATTGTGGCTACCAGAACCCCTAGCCTGAAATCCTTCACATACAGCTTTTTTGGAACTCTATCAACAACATAGGTGGCTCTAAAACTGCCTGTTCTTCTCAACCCCGAATATGAAAGCAGCACCAGGGAACCCTAAAAGGGACCCTAGTTTGGAGAACTACCCAAATAGAACCCTCACAGTACCCTTAATGGAAAGCCTTCTAGGGGCACCCTAAAGGAACCCTAATTTAGAGAACTACCCCTTCAAGGGCGCCTTAAACGGGATTAGAGAACTACCCATATCCGATCCGGTCATGACTTCGTGGCTGTTCCGATAGGCAACGCCTGAGATGAGCAAGACGCCTGGCATCAAATGGTTTACGGTTTAGGGGTTTCGGGAATGTGGAGGGGCGGGGGAGGGTTTGAGGCCTATTGGTTTGGCTAGAGTCGCCCCGGTACTAAAGCGGGTGTGGATGCCAATAGGGCTTCAGACGACTTCAGAAGGAGAAGCTTGATCGTTTCTGAGTAGACTAGGCGCTTCACAAGCAAACCATAAACACTGTGTATAGCTTTCTTCTCAGCGTAGATCGCCAGTTCGTTGAAATATTAGATTACACTTAGGTTCTACTTATTACCTGCGCCCAACCCTAAGACCTTAAACACTGAGAGCTTTACACCTGGACCTTGAACTTAAACCTTGAAGCCTAAGCTCTAAACCTGGGTTCCACTAACTGATCGAGCTCAAGGTATAAGGTCTGGGGTTAAGGGTTTGGTAAGGGTTTAGGATTTAGGATTTAGGAGTTTAGGGGTAGGGTTTATGGTTGAGGGGTCTGAATGACGGGCAGTAGTACTTGCCTTGTTTGCAACTAGACCATCACGAAGCGCGAACGCTGTTCTGGCTGTTATACGCCCCATGAGAGTCTGCAAAACCTAAACCCTAAACCCTAAACCTTAAGCCTAACCCGTAAAGCCTGTACCCCTAAACCCCTAGCCCTACGCTAAATCCCTAGCCCTAGACCAGGTTCCGTGTCGGAGATAGGGTGCGCGCGCGAGTGCCGATTCTGGTCAGCAATGAGGGACGCGGCTACTACAACGAGGCGGGTTAAGGGCTCAAAGTCTAGTGTTTAGGGGGTTAAGGGCTCAGGGTATCTGGTCTGAGAGTTGCAGGTGAATGAGGCTTGTTGCTTTGAAGGTGTAGGGTGTAAAGCTGAAAGGTTTCTGTCTAAAGCCAGCATCCTCAGCTCTGGTTATCTTTCCGGCAGTTGCGTTTGTTGTAGTTACCCAAGTATTGGAGACCACTTCAGCCGGACCAGTGCAAACTCAGAGCCTATGTGCTGCCATGTGCGGTGTCCTGTACCTTCCTTAGGGGTCATTGTATTCAAGACCTTTGAAAGGTTCCACCTAACCTCCCCAGAGGGTCCATATATGATCCCGGTTCGGC
>CAJNDV010032979.1:15698-32363 GCA_905221635.1 Symbiodinium sp. CCMP2456
CCCGAAACCCTAAAAATCCGAAACCCTAAACCATCTGGCATCCCCCTCCGCAGATTAAAATAGATGCCTAATGATTACCAGTATTTTTGTTAGGGTTCCTTACTATGATTATAACACTAGCATAAAGGAGCCCAAAACCCTATTGAAATGCACCTATATTAGTAAAAATTAGGTATGGCAGCCTATGAACTTCAAACGAACTTTTGGTGGTTTATGGCTTGGGGGTTTAGGGGTGTGGGGTTCAGGGTTTCCGAGTTTTGGGTCGAGGGTTTAGGGTTCGGGTTTCGGGGTTTAGAGCTTCGGGTCGAGTTTTTTAATGGTTTGGGGTTTAGGGTTTAGGGTTGTTAGGGTTTAGGGTTTATTTCGGTTTAGGGTTTAGGGTTTCCTATTGTGTGGTAGGTTTGTGGGTTTTCGGGCTTAGGCTTCACCCTGACATGCCTAAGCCCGTGCCAAGCACACGAAGCCAGAAGCCCTAAAGTCCTATCCTAGGCAAGTTCGAGTTTGAGCTCGGGTTTAGGGTTTAGGGTTTAGGGTTTAGGGTTTGGGGTTTAGGGTTTAGGGTTTAGGGTTTGGGGTTTCCTATCCCAAGGGCTCCAAAAAACCCAAAGTAGGTCTATCTACAGACTTAGACCCCGAAGTCGGTACTTTTTGTATACTTAGAGCGGGCGGCATGCGGACGAAAAGTTGCCCTGATGCAAACGTTAGTCTCCAGTCAATTTCAGTGGAGAGCCGGAGCCATACACTGGTCGCAAAAAGATCTACGGCAAGCCAACCTGCTGCAGCTGCATGTGATGAGGGATGCCTTTTGCATGGTCCTTAAACGCACGAAAAAACGTCCTGCACGCTGTATTTTTCAGGATGAGCCCAAACGCTGCAAACCCTGGGCCCTATAGCCTACCCGTAGGCCCCATAGTAGTTCCTTTTTGGGAGTACCTTATAGGATTCTAAATATGAACCCAAAAAAGGAACTACTATGGGGCCTGTGGGTAAAGCCCTGAGAGCTGGAAGCTCGTAGCCCTAGGCCAAAAACCGTAAACTCGACCCTAAACCCTAGACTCTACCCGCAACCCTAAACATCCCTAAGCCCTAAACCCCCAAGGCCCCCTAAACTCTACCCGAAGCCCTAAACTCTACCGAATCCCTACCCGAAGCCCTAAACATCCCTAAGCCCTAAACCCCCAACGCCCCAAAAATCTCTACCCGAAACCCTAAAGATCCCTAAGCCCTAAACCTCCAATGCCCAGCTTCTTGAGCTGAGGTGAACTGGGACGAGGACCGTGGGTTCTAGGGTTACGGCTGTAGTGTTAGGGTTTAGGGTTTAGGGTCTAGGGCTGTAGTGCTAGGGTTCAGGATCTAGGGTCTAGTGTTAGGGTTTAGGGTCTAGGTTAGGGTTTAGCGTTTAGGGTTTGGGGTGTTGTTGCTGATATAAATCCAGCACTACCCAGAATAAGGAATAGACCATGATTAACCATGGGAGTTTTGGTATATTCCTCATTATGGGTAGTGCAGGATTTATATCCCTAAACCTTAAACCCTAAACACTAACCCTAAACCCTGAACCCTAAACCCTAAACCCTAAACCGATTTATATCATCAACCGTAGTACCGGTAGTAACTTTCCGAAGTGTGGGCCGTAGGGATCTCTAAGGAGTCCATCAGGTCTCTAGAATACCCTAAACCCTAAACCCTAAACCGTTTAGGGTTTAGGGTTAGGGCTTCTAGGGATCTAGGGCTTAATTGGGGCTTTGTTCAGGGTTTAGGCCATATTTGAGGTGCAGGGTTCTAGGTGTATCTTCGGCCTTGACACAATTCACGGCTTCCTTCTCAAGCAGCTATGCGCAAACCCTAAACCCTAAACCTTATACTTATATCCTTTCCCGCGCCCGAAATCCTCGTAGCACCACCTAGACATCTGACAAGCTCAAAGCTCTAAGCCCGGTAGTTAGTAGTAGAGTAGTTAACCTTTCACTTGTTGGGTATTCCATTCCCTAAACCCTAAACACTATATAATTCCAAAGACCAAAGAACCCCTAGGATACTGGACAAGTAAGAGCAATCCTAAACCCTACATCGTGGGAGGGTCTCGGACTCGCGTGCCCCAGTTCTTCGCATCTTGAGAAGCTACGATGTGAGGGTTGAGGGTTGAGGGTTTAGGGTTTAGGGTCTCGGGTTTAGGGTTTTACGGTTTTAGGGTTTAGTATTTAGGGTTTAGGGTTGAGTTAGGGTTTAGGGTTGAGGGTTTAGGGTTTAGGGTCTAGAAGCCTAATTATAAGTGGTTCCAAGAATTATTGATCTTGTTCTTTCATCGTCCCTATATGAGTATGCTCTTGAAAAACACCAAGATCCATTGTTAAAGCCCGTGTTATTATTAGTGCATATGCCAGGCATTTCCGGGCTCTGTCTTCCGGCACGGATCCTTAACCCCCCTAAAATTTAAAACCTACTTAGGGGATCTTGCGACTTAATAAGTAATGTTATATGTCCCTGAAGTCCAGCTACAAGTAATTCAAAGTATAATCACCTTACTTACTTATAGCCCGAGTTCCTCAGTCGTGACCCGTTAAGTAGGCCGCAATTGTAAACGATGTATCCACTAGCTATCCTAAGGGTGTCCGTGCATCTATGCATAGCATGGTCTTAGGACGTACTGAGACAGGCACTTGACGGTCTGTACGGTCGGATTCGGAAATACGTAGCTAAGCCCTCAGCCCGTTAGGCTTCGCTTCTGCTGTCAAAGCTTTTCATGGTGGTTCGGAAGTGACTTGAAGTGACACCAGAAGCTGTCCATTTCCGTGGCGAATCGAGAGAATGTCGATTACTGTACAAGTTGGATTGCTCAGTGGCAAGACAGCTACTTTGAGAGCAGGCTTGGATGAAGACGTAAATGCAATCATGCTTCGGGCGCAGGCTGCGCTGGGAGTAGGAACAGGACGGCTTGTGGATGCATCCGGAAGATTAATGGCTGCAAGTGAACTGATCAAGGATTGTGGGGCACAGAACGGTGACGCACTGACATTGCACTTGAGCCCAGTTCAAGTCCAAGCCTCTGGGCTGGCTTTTGCTTCCAACTTAGGCGATGGATCCGTTTTGACCTGGGGTAATCCTTACCGTGGTGGCGACAGTAGCGCCTTGCAGGATCAGCTCAGGAATGTGCGGCAGATCCAAGCCAACAAGTTCGCTTTTGCTGCCATTCTGGATGACGGCTCCGTCAAGACTTGGGGAGCTGCTGACTATGGCGGTGACAGCAGTATGGTGCAGGCTCAGCTGCTGAGTGTGCAGCAGATCCAAGCCTCTTACTACGCTTTTGCTGCCATTCTTGGTGACGGATCTGTCGTGACCTGGGGTCTTGCAAGCTACGGTGGTGACAACAGCGCTGTGCAGGAACAGCTGACGAACGTGCGGCAGATCCAAGCCACCCAAAGAGCTTTCGCTGCCATTATCGGTGATGGATCAGTCGTCACTTGGGGTGATGCTGGCTATGGTGCCTACAGTAATACCGTGCAGGACCTGCTGAAGACTGTGCAGCAGATCCAAGCCAACATGTTCGCTTTTGCTGCCATTCTTGGTGATGGAACCGTGGTGACCTGGGGTGATGCTGACCATGGTGGCGACAGTAGTGCTGTGCAGGCACAGCTGACGAACGTGCAGCAGATCAAATCCACTGCGATTGCTTTTGCTGCCATTCTTGGGGATGGATCCGTCGTGACTTGGGGTAGTGCTGGCTTTGGTGGTGACAGCAGGGCTGTGCAGGATCAGCTGCAGAACGTGCAGCAGATCCAAGCCAGTGAGACTGCGTTTGCAGCCATTCGTGGCGACGGAACCGTGGTGACCTGGGGGGGTGCTGACTATGGTGGCGACAGTAATGCTGTGGAGGCACAGCTGAAGAACGTGCAACAGATCCAAACCACCGGGACCGCTTTTGCTGCCATTTGTGGCGATGGAAAGGTGGTGACCTGGGGTGATGCTGACCATGGTGGCGACAGTAGTGCTGTGGAGGCACAGCTGATGAACGTGCAGCAGATCCAAGCCAACCTGTTCGCTTGTGCTGCAATTCTTGGTGATGGATCCGTCGTGACTTGGGGTAGGGCTGGCTTTGGTGGTGACAGCAAGGCTGTGCTGGACCAGCTGCAGAACGTGCAACAGATTCAAGCCACTGAGACTGCTTTTGCAGCCATTCGTAGCGACGGAACCGTGGTGACCTGGGGGGATACATGCGTGGCGATGGAACCGTGGTGACCCGGGGTGATGCTTAGTGCAGTGCAGGCTCAGCTGAAGAACGTGCATCTTACAGCGCTTTTGCTGCCATGGGTGCTCCTGGGCATGCCTGTAACGGTCATGCTGTGCAGGATCAGTTGCCTTCCTCAGCACATCTGCTCCCTGTCCACTCCGAGGTGATGGAACTTTCCCTAAAACAACGGCGGATCCGTCCCTTTGAATCCCAACGATCTGGAGGTTATGACATTGATTTTCAAGGTTTGCAAGGCATGCATGTCCTTGTGAAGAAACGTAGTCCAAAAAAGATTGGAAGAGGGTCCATATTTTCAGAACTATTACTACAACCACTATTACTACTTATTACTACGACTATTATGACTTTCATGTTTTGGAATTTGCACCCTCTGGGATTGTTCGGAACTCTGGGTTTGTTCAGAATTCGGATCCCTGGTCAAAGTCGCCATGCTGGTCAACCCTAGACGCAAAGCTCTCCACCTAAGATTTTAAATTTTGAGGTACACACTACAGCCTAAACCCTAAATCCTACGCTTCAGGGTTTATAGCATGAGAGTTTGGGGGATTAGCTTGGGGTTGAGGGTTCAGGGTTTGAGGAGAAAAAAGGTTTTCAGACCCGGGTTGATTCAATCCTAGATAGTATTAGGGAGACCCCTTTTTGGGGACCCTTCTGAACACCTTATTGAGAGGGTCTATATCCCCAAGGGTCCCCTTAATCCTAATTCGTAGATTAAGCTAGCCTAAACAAGAACCACATACCCCAAACCCTCAACCATAAGACTCTGAAAGGTGTGTACTTTGGGCTCCTGGAACGAACTCGTCCAGTTTGTGCCTTCATTGCGCCATGTGGAGCAAGGCCCCTAAACATATTATAGGGGACTGAATGAATAATCGGGTCAATTACAGTCCACATTAATTATATGGTATCGTGCACCAAAACCCTGTTTTAATTATCGAGGCGCCTATAAACATGTCATGTACCTACAGTGCCTTCATGAAGCCAGATATGGCCTAACCCTCGCTCTGACGTGGACCGTGCTTCGCTGGATGTTATGTTTCGGGCTGAGGGTCTAGGTTCAGGGTGACGCAGGAGTCTTCTATTCGCTTCGGGTGGCCTAAAAGCCTTCCGTAAAGCCTGTAATTAGGAACCACAAAACGACATAAGCATAAGCATTTTATAGGGATATCCCAACCTTATTGGGCTTCATTACAAAGCGGTCTATATGGGATCCGGGCTCCTGACTCTTGTGGAGCCCGTAGAGAGCCCTTAGAGAGCGCTGGTAGAATCCCTATAATCGTACAGAGCCCTGACACCCCCATAGAACCCTGAAAGAAGCTTGCAGCACACTAAACCCAGAAAAGTGCCAAAGCTCGTCCCAAAACCCTAAAACCTGCGAGTCTCTGCCGCGAAGTGAAAGGGGGCTACTACACTAACCCTAAACCCTAAAACCCTAAACCCTAAACCTTAAACCCCTAAACCTTAAACCCTAGAACAACACTCTAAAGCTTTCAGGACTCCTACCCCATCGAGGTTGCGGAGGAACTGCTGCTTGGCAGAGATCTGCCCAGGTGCTATATAGGGTCTTGCAAGTCTCTCATACCGGTTTTATGAAGGGGTGGCTACAGGGTTACAAATCAAAATCAGGTGCCACCAAAGTTTGGGGTTTAAGTATTTCTGATTCATAGATGTCTGCAGGGTTGACATATTCAGAATCTTTGGTGTGCGTTGCTTACGGTTTCTGACGAGAAGGGATACCCAGAAATGCGCGTACAAGCCTACGGGCCCGTGTCGGAAAAATGTCCTCGAATCCCAGGGTCTAGGCACCGAAAGCCTTCCCTGCGGTAGACAAAATGGTTTAGGGTTTAGAGTTGAGGGTTTAGGGTTTAGGGTTTAGGGTTTAGGGTTTAGGGTTTAGGGGTTTAGGGGTTTAGGGTTTAGGGTTTAGGGTTTAGGCCTCAGACGAGTTGCGTGGTCTATTCTTTTGTTAGCAAACTCGGTATGTCGCTGGGCCGCTGTCTGTTTACACCTAGGACCTACTGTGTTGAAAAGGGTCTTCTTCCGGAATAGTTTTCAGAAAGGGCCAACCCTATGCAACCTTGTTATCAACTCTAGACAACAGCTGCGAACGTTTAAACAAGCCCCCTACAAACATTGAGCCCTAAAGCCCTAAGCGTTACACACTAAGCCCTGAAACCCTCAACGTTAGACTCTAGACCCTGTCTGAAACCCTATAAACTGAAGCTACTGTTTGTCAAAACCACGAAAAATCCTCAAACCCTAAACTTAACCCTAAACCCTAAACCCCAAAACTTCAAACCCTACACGAAAGCCCAGGTTTCTGACGAAGATCGATGGCTCCGCCCGGAGCCTCAGCCGGCGGAGCAATGGTCCGAGAAACCCCACGACTCCTCAGCCAAGGAGTATAATGTAGGGTTTGGGGTTTAGGGTTTAGGGCCTAGGGCTCATAGGGTTTAGGGTTTAGGGCTTAGGGCTTAGGGCTTATAGGGTTTAGGGTTTAGGGTTTATACAATAATATAGGGGCCTTCATCATTACCTATACTGTTTCTGGGGTTTAGGGAGTTTAGGGTTCAGTATTTAAGGTTTAGGGTTTCGACTTGTGGTTTAGGGTGTAGGGCTTGAGGGCTTTAGGGCTTTGGGTTTCTTGGGCTTTAGGGTCTCTTACAGGACCTTTTTGCTCCACCCCGCCTCAGGCCGAAGCCCGAAACCTTCAAAATATACCCCTTGCGTGATAGAAGCGACCAGATTTCTTCAGCATCTCTGCACGAGCCTAGCCGAACATACTTGCAAAAGCCTTGAGACCCCAAATCCCGAAGTACAACCTTCATACCCTCCCAGAACGTTTACAGATCCCCTCCCCAAAGAAAGCTCCATGGATTCTTGACCCCCTAAACCCTAAACCCTAAACCCTAAACCCTGACTCGGCCCAGTTGTCGGAGCAGCACATCCGGCAGCGGAAGATGAAATGGAAGCAACTCGGTTCGCATCAGGATCAGACTTGGGTTTGGGTTTAGGGTTTAGGGTTTAGGTCTAGGGTTTAAGGTTTAGGGTTTAGGGTTTAGGGTTACCCCTTAATTAAGGACTATACCTTGAAGTATCGTAGGATCCCTAATATGATTTAAGGTATATTCCTTACTTAAAGGGGTATTGGAGTCTCTGGCTTCTGGCTTCAGGGCCTAAGGTTTGGGGGTTCCTTTATAAGGCTTTAGGTTTAGGAGTCGAGGGGTTCCTTTCAGGCCTAAGGTTTGGGGGTTCCTTTATAAGGCTTTAGGTTTAGGAGTCTAGGGGACAGGGTTTAGCGCTTAGGGTAGGGTTCCCATATCTTCCACAATCTCTTTAAGGCTTTAGGTTTAGGAGTCGAGGGGTTCCTTTCAGGGTTTGGTGCTTAAGGTAGGGTTCTCAGATCTTCCACAATCTCTTTGTTCAGGAATCTACCTTCTAGGGCTCCTATAAAACATATTAAGGTGGATCTCTCTTAAATCAGGAATCTACCGTCTAGAGATCTTATAAAAAATATTAAGGTGTATCTCTCTTAATTCAGGAATCTACCGTCTAGAGATCTTATAAAAAATACTAAGGTGTATTCCTTAATCAAGGGCTTTTGGAAGATATAGGTTCGGGGTTTCAGGCTGTTGTTTTATACGTAACGTACACGCCAGAAAGTTGGAACATTAGTTTTCTCATGCTTTCCAGGTAGAGTATGGGGGATCCCAGGGCCAATCATCCTAACTCCGTGTTCCAAGTTTCTGCGGTTCTCCGTAGGGTGTCCAACCTACCAAAAACTTTTTCTGTCGGCCCCTGAAGGATTTGTATTAGGGCCTTTCTCGTAAGAAGCTACCCACTAAGGGTCCACGTACCTAATAATCATATACTCTTCTGAATACTAACCTACAAAACTACTATCCGTAACCTAAGTACATGATTATTAGGTCCCTAAACCCTAAACCCTAAACCCTAAACCCTAAACCCTAAACCCTAAACCCAGAACCTTTGGACCGTTAGGGTACACAACCCGTGAGTTTTGGTAGGTAAAGGGAGGGCTTCAGCTGAAGGTTGGTACTAAGTCCCATGATCCTCCAGGTACCCCTATAGCACCCGTATAGAAACCTTACTGAACCCTGAAGCTTAAACCCTGAACCCTGAACCCTAAACCCTAAACCCTAAAGCAGAACTGAGTTAAGTCCCAGGATCCTCCAAGTAAGCCCTTTGCCTTGCCCCGATGAGAGGCGAAGCAGCCTCTTCGCCGAGAGCTAGGCGCGCGCTGAGTTAGGGCTTGGGGGGTTTAGGGTTTAGGGGCTTAGTAGGGTTTAGGGTTTACAACCTTCCGAGTTGTTTCGACGCCAGTGCTTTCTTGTTCCGGTCCACAAGTTCGTGTGGGGTTCGGGGTGGTAGGGCCTGTTCAAGCTAATCCCCTAAGGCTCCATGTGCCTTTAAAAGTGGTGAAGTAGTCCCTGTGTAGGCACTTTAGGGCTAAAGTATCGACCCTAAACCCCAAATCCATAACCCTGAACCCTGAACCCTAAACCCTGAACCCTAAACCCTAAGCCCCGAACCCCCAACCCTAAACCCTAAACCCTATATGGGTGGTTGTCAAAAATGATGGTCCCCTTTTGGGTCCTTATTATAATACGGCACCTACTATTTAGGGTACCCCAAAAGGGACCATAGTCTTGACAAATAGGGGACCCTAATATAGTACCCTAAATAGTAGGATCCTTATTATCAGGACCCCAAAATAGGGTACCCCCTTCTTTTCGGAAACTCCCATATGGAGCACATGAGCCCTCGGGGATGGTTTGGGTTCCTTGACATGGTACTTGGCACTTCGTGCCCCTAAACCCTAAACCCTAAACCCTAAACCCTAAACCCTAATCTGACGGCGGGATTCGGAAGGATAGTCCTTACTGGGGTCTACCCTTTTAGGGCTTTGGGGGGTTGAGGGTTTAGGGTTTAGGGTTGATGGTTTAGGGTCTACCGTTTTTAATATAATGCCTATAGAGGGTCATGTCCTACCTTGTGTTCTTAGTTAGCATACCTACTCTTGGAAAACAGATCCTAACCATGACGCTAGGCACCTTAAAACGGCGGTGTGGTGTGACCCTCAAGCTAGTGTTCGGAGCCGCAGGACAAGCAGGTTTAGGGTTTAGGGTTTAGGGTTTAGGGGTTTAGGGTTTCTTTGCTAATCTACGAACTCTCAACTTCCAGGGACGGTTCCATTCATTTGCGGAGAAGGGCTAGAACGTTAGACACCTCAAAACCGTAACCCCGAATGCCTTAAACCTCGGAATCTTGATCCACTGTACTCATTATACAATCCCAAACCAGAGTCCGAATCCGTTTTAGAATTCCAAACCAAGCCCCGCCAATAGAAAACCTCACTCTTTGGTTTGCGATGTTGTGCGTTAGGGATGCTGTGGGCCAAGCCGCTTTTGGATCCGGGCTTTTGGCAAACGTGGGCACCTTACTATCTGCGGCCAACCGCTGGTCATTCTCTACCCTTCACAAGACGGTCGTCCACACGAACAAAATGGTTTCAATATGTTTCAATGTTTTCGTTCCTCGACCAAGGGGGTGACTGTCCCTGCCAGGATAAGTTGTCTGTTGGAAACCCTTGCTTCTCGTCGAGCGGCCGGCACAGGCCGCGAGGACCCACAACCCAACACCAATCCATCTCATCTGTGGGTTGCTGTTAAATGAAGCGAGTGTCGAACTGCGAAGGGAAGAAAGTAAAAAAGCCCCCATCGAGGGGGGTTTGGGGGTGAGCCCTTGAACCCCAAACTCAAATTGAGAATAGTTGGGATGGTTGAGGCGGGACTACATGGTGACGATAAATGGCGTCCCTATTCCTAAAGTAAAGCGCACACCCACCGCGGGCACACTGCATACACGCCCTAAACCCTAAACCGCAAAACCTACAGCCCTAAACCCTAAAGCCCTAGCCGCCCTAGCCCCAAACCCTAAACCCCGAAACCTTAAAGCCCCAAGCCCTAAACCCTAAAGCGCCTAGACCTTAAATAGCCCTAAACCCCAAAGACCTAACGCCCTAAAGTAAAGCCTTTTAAAGCCCTAAGGTAAAGCCATCAAGTCCTCCCTAAACCCTAAACCCTAAACCCTAAACCCTAACCTAAGCCTCACAGGACCGAATCTTTGGTCTGAGAGCTTTGCCGGCATGTGCGGCCGGCCAGGGCAGTGCCAAGAGTAGCAAAGACGGTTTAGAGTTTAGGGTGTAGGGTTTAGAGTTTAGGGTTTAGTGTTCAGGGTTTAGGGTTTAGGGTTTAGGGGGTTTGAGAGGGTGCTCATGTGGGATATCACGGATCTCACTTAAGCTTTGAAGGGACACAAACAGCGGGTGTTCACATGGGTTATACAGGAATCATCGTGGTGTTGCCGGTTGTCTCGTGGTTTCACAGGGCGCCGTACAGTGTTAAAAGGGTTCCAGGTTTTCTGGAATGTTCTAATTAAACGGGTTGAGGGGTTTTTGCAGAAAGATAAGGGGTCTCGAATTGATGACGACAAGGAGTCTCTTTGGGATTTATGTCAGGGCCCCTAAGTTTGCCAGAGCCCTATTTCCAGAAAGAGTGTGCCTGTCAGAGTTTGGGGGGTTGTTAACAGCGTATAGTCTAGCAGATACTTTTACCCCTTAAGGTGCCTATATAAGGACTACTTTAAGGCCAAAGTGTCTCCGGGCCCTTAGGGTAACGGCCTACATGGTATGTGCCCCGGAGTCTCCCAAAATGGCCCTAAACCCTATATCTTTGGCTTTCAGCTCTCTAAAGGCCCCAAAACTCTAAACGCCCTAAGCCCTGCAATCCTGAACCCTCGAAGACTGCCAACCCGAAGCCGAAGTGTTTGCATGACTGCGGTTGTGGCTCCTGCTTTATGGGATGTAGGGCCCAGGCTTGCTTCATCCTAAGCTGGTATTCAATATGCTATGCCCTAAATAATAGTTGGTACACTGAAGCCAGCCTCTGTGTGTGTGTCCTGTCTGCATGCCTGTCCTTCTGCTTGTCCGGCTGCATGTCTCGTCCTTGCATCGTGGCAAGTAGTTTCTTTTAGTTCAGTTTTTCGGGTGGGGGTTCAGGGCGTACCTGTAGCCGAAAAAACTACTACGGTAAGGCTTCTATATAGCTCCTTAAGAGAGGTCGGGCTCTTGAGCCTCAAAGGTCGGGCTTTAGGGTTTGGGCTTTTGCTTTTGATCGAGGTTGTTAAAGCCACTTGGCTGGTGCCCTGGCCTGCAGCTGGCAAGGTGCCCCGATCGTCCCTTGTCACGGCCAGTTTTGTTGTTAAATCCCGAGCCCTAAACCCAAAGAACCAATCCTCAAACCCTACAAGTTCCGGCAATGGCCCTCCATAGACGAGGGGATTTCGAAGACACCATGCTGCTGGCCGACGTGTTTCGATGAGTTGGTGTGTATACATGCGTTTATGTAAGGCAGTTGTCTTCATATGTGGTTAACAACAGTAACAGCTGTCCCGGCTGGTCTGAAGAGATTCGGCCTCCGGCCGTGCTGGTGATGAGCTGACTGAGACTGCTGCGAGCTGCACAGGCCAAAAGGAGTGTTTGGCATTTCGGAAATAGCTGGACACTACGATTGATGATATGAATCCTGCACGACCCATCATAAGGAATATCACAGCAATCCCATAGTTTAGGGTCCATAAGGTAATGCCAGGATTCATGTCATCAACAGTAGTACTACAAATTGCCCCAACCAAATGTACTCTCGAGCCGTGCACCCCCTACCTAGAGCGATACAAACTTTATACCTCGGACACTCGAACCTAAATCCTAGACTTAGCGACCCCCCGAAAGGACATAAGCCATAACATCTTATAGAGATATCCCTACCTTATTGTGCTTCATCGTAAATAAGGGGGTTTAGGTGGGGTATCCCTGTCATAATTTTTGGGGCCCTGTAGACAGCGCTTGAACCCGAACATTAACTCGGAAGGAACTGAGCCCTACACTGGTAGTGCCCACAGCCTGAGCGCACCACAGCCGTCACCACCACCAGCAACAATGCCGACTGCCACTGCTACTAATGTTCCTGCTGCCAGCTGGGATAGCTTAGGGTACAGGGGTTGCGGGTTTAGGGTAATCTCGGAACCTGATTAAGAAACCCTGGGCCTTTATTAGGGTTCTGAATATGACACCTAATATATTGGGGTTATAGGGCCAGGGTTTCTTAATCAGGTTCCTACATTATGGGGGCTTAGGGTTCCTTACCCTGGGAGCCGGAGCCCTGCCCAAAGTTGGGCCTCCAAGGCAGTGGCGGTGCGCCAGCAGCGTGATCAAGGGGTGCGACGGCGGGAGGTGCGCAGTCCAGGACGCAGAGTTCCGATGGAACTTCATGGAAACCTTATCAACTTATCAACCTTATACAAAAACCCGTATCACCTGTTACTATAAAAAGACCGCATAGAAACCCCTGCAGAACCATTGTGAGCCAGTTCAGGGTTAAGGCTTATAGGGTTTAGGATCCAGTGGTTTAGGGATTTAGAGCCGAGGGTTTAGGCTTTCACTGAGCCGATGAAACCTGCTACCAGCTAAACCCTAAGCCCTAAACCCTAAACCCTAGACCCTAAACCCTAAACCCTAGACCCTAGACCCTAAACCTGAGCTGATGAAGCCTGCTACCAGCTTCGGTCCCCAATTCTTCTGCCGAGTGCCACGGCGAGCGAGTCCTTGCTCTTATCTTTGATGCTTTACTAGGGTTTACGGTTTGGCAGCTAGGGTTTAGGGTTTAGGGTTTAGGGTTACCAGGGCTTACTGTAGGGTTTGGCAACTAGGGTTTTTAGTTTTAACGATTTAGGGTTAGAGTTTTAACGATTTAGGGTTTAGTAAGCTCGATTGGCTTGAAGTATGAAACTTTCAATTTTGGAACTTGGTGCTGTGAGTGCGCTCGTGCTCGTTGTGTTGGCAGCAGCAGTTACTGTGTAGCTGTAGCCGCGGTTACTGGTGATCATCTGACAAGCAAGACGAGGACAGGATTAGAAAACGCCCAGTATTTGGAGGAAACTTGTGGCGGATGGAGTCGCTGCAGCCGTGGTAGAATGTAGTAGCTGTGCTGGCAGCGGCAGCAGCAGGCAGTCGCCGGAGCAAGCAGCCGTCGCACTCGCAGGAGCAGGATCAGAAGCAGCAGCAGCAGCAGCGGCAGTCGCAGGAGCAGTCGCATCGCAGTCGCAGTAGCAGTAGCATGAGCAGGATCAGTAGCAGCAGCAGAAGTCGTCGTCCTCGTAGTCGTCCCAGTCGTCGTACTTATCGCAGCAGTCGAAAACACGAGTAGCAGCAGTACGTTAAAACGAAGAAATTACCGTGCTCGCCCTTACCACCAGCATATCGTCGTAACTCTCAGGGTAGCATTGGCATCATCATTGTCAGAGTCATCATCATATGCTACTTAGCATGAATGAACAGGTTCTCATCATAACCATAACCATACAGCAGTGTTTGCAGCAAGAGCAACAGTTCTGATATCTTTGTCCGACTATCTTTGAGAAGAGCCCGATCTGGGACAGTCACAAGAAAGCAATTCACTAGAGGACCTTGAATCCTTAGCAACGGCGTCCCCTTGTAACTCCTGTTGATTGTGGTGTTATAGACCCCCCCCCCCCCACCCGCCGCCCCTAGAAGAAGAGAATCCCTAAACCCTAAACCCTAAACCCTAAACGATCCCGATGAGTAGGGCCCCTGTAGTAGGCTGTCACCTGTTGCAAACTGCGGGTATCGAGAAAAAAGCCGAAAACGGTTGGGGTCCCATGTGCCCATGTAGTACTTAAAGAACTACCTATACTATTTTGGTGGTTCCTTATTATAATTATAGTATAATATACCCCAAAACCCTATTCTAATTATTAAGGCCCCTATATTATGTGGATTTTCCCTGAAGTGCCTAGTTAGTCCTCCGCACATGCTTTGGGAAAGAGCATTTTGAGCAACCCCGCTAAGCCCTAAGGCGCTTGTGAAGCCCCAAATTTGGTTGAGGGTTTAAGGTTTCAGGGTTTAGGGTTTAGGGTTTGAGGGTTTAGGGTTTAAGGTTTTTAGGGTGTCATGGTTTAGGGTTCAGGGTTTAGGGCTTGAGGGTTTAGGGTTTTTAGGGTTTCACGGTTTGGGGTTTAGGGTTTAGGGTTGCTGAAGGAGCACCAACGGCACCCAAAGCCTTCCGAAATTGAAATGGCCCTTTCAGTGTAGTACGTACCGCATGTACGGTATCATAACCCAAGATGAACACCACAAAGGTACCATCAACCCGGAATGAAGCAAACGGACACCCGAAACCCTAAACCCAAAGCCCTCAACCCTGAACCCTAAACCCTCAACCCAAACCCCAAGCCCTAAACCCTAAACCCTAAACCCTAAGCCAGCAACCCCAACCGAACTTCTGGGCAGGTCCTGCTACCAAACCTGAACCGAAGCCTGGTCAGTCGGGAGGCGAAACCGGGTTTAGGGTTTAGGGTTTTAGGGTTTAGGGTTTTAGGGTTTAGGGTTTAGGGTTTAGGGTTTCCAGCTGAGGAAATATGATGTCTAGTCGCAGGGATGTGTAAAAATAGGAATCTTTATAATCACCCATGCTATGTTGGGGGTTCCTTATCATAAACTATAAGTATAGTATAACATACCCCGAAACCTTGTTCCAAGTATTAAGGCCCCTATATTATACGTGTGTGTTTGCACGTGTCCCGGTGTGAAACATCTTCACCCGTAGGGTTTCATGAGCCTGTAACTCAAAAGGTTTATAGAGCCTAAACCCTAAACCCTAAACCCTAAACCCTAAACCCTAAACCCTAAACCTTGAGGAAATATTCCTTCGCTAGGGCATCTGGGTTTGTATGCATAGGGGATCCTGGAACCCTAAACCCTAAACCGTGGCTTCATGTCAGGCTTTACTTATGAAGCCCTAAATCCTAAACCCTGGTCTGTTGTTTAAGGGGGCTTTGCCTTAACTCTGAACCCCAAAGGTTGAGAGTTACCTTCAACCCAATAGCCTGCCTTTTCAAAAAAACTTACGGCCTAAAACGGTAGGTTATTTGGGATCCTGGTAAATCCTACACCCTAAACCCTAAACCCCTAAACCCCTAAACCCCTAAACCCTAAACCCTGAACCCTATCCTAAACCCCTAAAGGTTTAGAGTTTTTTTGCAGGGAGACCTATAGCGCCAGAACCCACAAGATGGCAGGCTATGATCCCTAAATGCACGGTTTAGGGTTTAGGGGTTTAGGGGTTTAGGGTTTAGGGGTTCAGGGTTTTTGGTTTAGGGTTTGGGTTTAGGGTTTAGGGTTTAGGGGTTCAGGGTTTTTGGTTTAGGGTTTAGGGTTTAGGGTTTAGGGGTTTAGTGAATAGGGTTTAGGGGATGCCTGAATTCTACTTGGAGGTTCATGGGACTTAGTAAGTACAGTTATAAGTGCCTTAATTGGGGTGAGAAGTAATTACAAGTATAGTTACCGTATTTATAACCATAGTTCCTAAGTCCCATGAACCCCTAAGTAGGACCTTCTGACCCTAAACCCTAAACCCTAAGCCCTAAATCCTAAACCCTAAACCCTAAGCCCTAAACCCTAAACCCTACATTTCAAGCCCATCCTATCCAGGCTCGGAGCTCGAAGCCTTGTTGGGTTTAGGGTTTGTAGTGAAACCCGAGTTTAGGGTTTAAGGTTTAGGGTTTAGGGTTTAGGGTTTAAGGTTTAGGGTTTAAGGTTTAGGATTTAGGGTTTTTATGGTTTAGGGTTTAGGGTTTAAGGTTTAAGGTTCAGAGTTGGAGCATGGGTTTGGGATGGTTAGTGCTGGAATTCTGTATGCTTTGCCTTGATGGCATGAGGATTATGATGTTCCAGCTTTCTGGCTTCTACTGTTCGGGATTAGGGTTCAGGGTAAAGGGCTTTCAGAACGATTTGTGTCAGTGTTTGAAAGTGGCTGCTGGGTATGGAAAAAAACTGTGAACTTACTCAATGATTTGGCCTCTGCAGCTCCGTGCTGAGTGCGTACTACAACCTTTGGGACTGGGGTGTGTGCAAGCTGCCGCGCGTTCTCCAACGCCAGCTTCGCCACCTCGGCTTCCAGGAGGCACGGCTCGTCGAGAAGTCTGTGGCTGCAAACGCGGACTGCTCAAGGGCTCAGAGCCCGTAATTAACAAACCCTAAAGCCTAAACCATTATGTTCTTGGCAAGTCATTCCCGGCAGCTTAACCGAGTTGTATGGTTCAAGTATGGTTTTTGCGCCATGAAGCTCTGAACTTAAGGGTTTTAGGGGAGAGCTTAAGGGGACTTTGCTTTGGTTTAGGGTTTAGGGTTTTAGGGTTTAGGGTTTTAACTCCGAAACTACCTAACAAGCATTAATACATCCGAAGGCCCTAGGAGCCCTCGACCCTATATCCCCTCAAAGAAACCCTTGAAAGGGTTTAGGGTTTAGGGTGCTCTG
>CAJNDV010032981.1:23741-37558 GCA_905221635.1 Symbiodinium sp. CCMP2456
GGGTTTCTTTAAGGGTTCCTTTCAGGGCTCCGTACGGTTTTTTGGCTCCTTTACGGGTTCCTTTAAGGGTTCCTGTAAGGGTTCCTTTAAGGGATCCGTGCGGGTTACTATACTGTACTATACTCTAATATATGGGTAGTTGTCAAAATCATAGGCCCTTTTGGGGTACCCTAAATAATAGGTGCCGTATTATAATCAGGACCCAAAAAGGGACCATAATTTTGACAACCACCCATATGAAAGCACACTACACGCTTTAATTTCCCAAGCCTGGCAGTCGCCTTCGCCCGGACCTGGGAAAGCTCGATATCCACTGCACTGGGTCGAAGAGGAGCGGTCTTAAGGCTTACTTGGAGGATCATGGGACTTAGTAAGTATGGTTATAAGTACCTTAATTGGGGTTCTAAGTAGTTATAAGTATACTTATCCTGATAATAACCTTAGTTACTCAGTCCCAGGATCCTTTAAGTAGGGCCCTAGAAGCCCTTAAGGAACCCTGGAAGTCGCATCTAGTGGGGCCCTTTAAGGAGCCCTTAAGGGAACCCTATTCGGGGCTTAAGGCAAAGATGGGGTCTTCACAGTTTGGGGTATCAGGCCTTGGTGTCGTGCATGCTTTGCGGTGTTGGCCTAATGTGCAGGTCTTAGGCTGTAGGGGCTTCTGTGCCGCAGAGGTGTGGCTATGCTTGAGGGCTTTCGGCATTGGAGATCTTGTTTTTTGGGGGGTTCTTCCCCTAAACCCTAAACCCTATATGGAGGTTAGGGTGTTGGCTTTCTCCTGAGTTTCCGTGCTTCACGGTCTCAAACTTTCGGGTGCTGGGTTTAGGGCTCATAGGGGCTCATACTTTCGGGTCTTGGCTTCTCAGGATTTCTGGATGGATCCTTCTTCCCCGACTGGGCTTTCAACTCGTAATACCAAGAGCTGGCTCCTAGCAGGCACTGTGCCCAAAGTACTGCTTTGACCCTTTCCCTAAAGGTCCATGTACTCACATAGCATATACATGGGCCCTAAAGTACCTATATAGGGACGACATTGAGGCCAATGTATATACTATATGAGCACATGGACCCTTAGGGTTTGGGATAGACCATCATGTGTTTCAGGCTGCCACAGGTCTCCGCCTTGCAGGCATGGGGAGGGATTTCAATGCCTTGACGGGATTCGAAGAGCCCATGGGCGTTTGTGATAGTAAACCCTAAGCCCTTCACCCTAAACCCTAATGATACTCCGATCTCCTAAATAAGTCACAAGCCCTTAAATCCTAAACCCTATAGAGGCCTCCCCGCCCAACTCCCTCCCGACAGTGTGAAGCCATCTAAAGCCCACAGTCTTACACCGAACGACCCCCGCATCCTAAGCCCGCAACCCCAAACCGTTACGGTTTCGGGTTTAGGGATCCGAAACCTCTCAGGAGATCTTTCTGCCACAGCTTGTCATGGCCCCTGCCAAACGCGCCGCTGCAGAAGTGGCAGGCTGGCCTACAAGAGTTTTTGGGCTTCGGGTTCTTGTGTCACTATTGCCGAAGGGGTTTCATTGGTTTCATATCGTTTAACCCTAGAAATGCCAGTGACCTAGACCTAGACCGTAAATGACAGTGGGCTCCTGGAGTAAAAAAATCCAACACTAACCCTAACCATCCAGGTCCCCAGGGGCTCTAGTACCCTATTTAGGGTTTAGGGTTTAGGGTTTAGGGTTTAGGGTATATAGTAGGTACCTGGGGGGTTCGGGTAAGCCCTACATATAGGCCTAACCCGTAGACCCTCATCCAAGGATACTGGGCTTCCCCCAGGCGTCCATGTACCGAAATAGTATATACTTTGTTTGGCCCCCAAGTACCTAGATAGGAACTACTTGAAGGGCAAAGACTAGACTGTTTGAGTACCTGGACCCCAAACCCAAAACCTTTTTACCCTAAATAATATCCCTAAGCCCCTATGGCACCCCATATGGAACCCTTAAAGGAACCCCAAAAAGGAACCCTGTGTTTGGGCACATTGACCCTAAGGGTCCTATGTTGAAAAGTTGTGGCTGTTTGGCTCCAGTTGCGGTGTAGGGCTTTAGGGATCGAGGGTTTACCTACAGTCTCCATTGTAGTTCCTTTTCGGGGCCCCCTTATAGGATCCTAAATAGATGATTGGTTAAGCCAATAGAGACTGCAGATAGGGCTCAGAGAAGGCATCCTTTGTGGGTTTCTTAACGGGATACCCTGAGGGTTTCGGCGAAGAACTGGTAGATGTTTAAGAGTGTGGGGTTTAGGGTTTAGGGTTTAGGGTTTAGGGTTTAGGTTTTAGTGTAGGGCTTAGGGGTGTTAGGGTTTTCCTGTGGCTTGGGGTTTCTCTGTTGAGGTTGGGAGTGCACAAGAAAGCACATCATAGGATCCTAAACCCTGCTTGGAGTGAAGAGCCGGTGACAACACGGTTTAGGGTTCAGGTTTCAGGGTTTAGGGTTTAGGGTTCAGGGTTCAGGGTTTACGTTGCGACAAGGATCTCTGAAAATCTGCAGGCAAAAGCATGGACGCAGACGCCATGCCGGTCCCATGATGAACCCGAAGTGGGTAGTTCACTAAATTTGGGCCCCTTTTGGGGTCCTTTTTTGTAAGGGTGCCGTACTATATCGGGGACCTCAAAACGGACCCTAATTTAGAGAACTACCTTAGATCCTGAACATCCACCGGCCTCGCCTTAGACCTGACTAGGGGAGTGAAGCCGTACCATCATCACAGTCCCAGAGGGTCCACATATACTACCATTATGGAAATAGGTCTCAAAAGACCATCCTCATTATGGTTTTGGGGACCTAATTCCATAATAGGAGTCGACCCTCTGGGAGTTGCTTACGTCTCCATGCATAGTACGAGTTAGCAAGGCATGACGCCATGAATGTTGAACCACGCGAAGTCTCCCTAAACCCTAAACCCAAACAACCCAAACAGCCCTAAACCCCAAACCCTAAACCGTAAATCGCTGTCGGGCTTTGAGGCCACAAAGTGTCGTGCAAAGGTATGTAGGAGAACTGGGGCACGACATGGCACGAGTTACTCATCCGGTCTCCTAAGCTTTGGGCCGTGGGTATCCGTTTTTAGGGTAGGCGTAACGGAGTTTCAACAGGGTGAACCATGTTATATCCCCTAGTAGACAACCCTAACTTCTAATCCCCCCCCACTTCATACGGCAATTAGGCATTTAGGCCCCTAAGCCTTAAACCCTGAAGCCCTAAACCCTATACCCTGAACTCGGCCCAAAACCCGAAACCCTGAAGCCTCAACCTTTCACTTGTTGTAATGGTTGGGATAAGCTAGCTCCTTTCAGGCGGCATGCCGATGAGGGGGAATGCTGCGATGCTGCCGAGGCTGTGCGAAAATCCTAACCTGGGTTTGGGGTTTAGGGTTCAGGGTTTAGGGTGGGCTCTTGAATTCTAACCTGGGTTTAGGGCTTAGGGTGGGTTCTTGTTCAAGCTCTCAGTGTACATCACGGTAGCATCACTTAATATTCTGAACAAGAACCCAATCAACCCTAGAACCCTACACCCTAAACCCTAAACCCTAGAACCCTAATCCCTAAATGGGCCGTTTCGGCCACAACGATCCGATTACTTCAGGGGCTGATACGCGGGTGCCACCAGTTGCAACCATTTCTTTGTGGCTCACAGCATTCATGCGAAAACCCTCTATACCCTACATTATGCTTATTGTAGGTGCAGCATTTGGTGTTCCAGGCACTCTGAAATCCGACAGCAAAAGTTTCAAGGAAAAGCCTCGAAGCCGGTTCGTACGGTTGATGGACAAATCCTGCATGACCTTATATACCTAAACTATGGGATTTATGGTACTATACCTTATTTGGGTCATGCAGGATTTTGTCCATCAACAGTATGATTGTATGCATTCATGCCTGCTTCGTAAGCCTGTATGCATGTATTCATGCATGCATAAATCTAGGCATGCATGCCTGCATGGATGACTGGGCGGATGGATTGATGTTCGATGCATGCATGTCCAGTATGTGCTTGGGAAAGGTAGCGCAGTACATCGGTTTGTACATCTATCGATGTAACGATCTATCTAGCTACCGAGCATCTACCTACCTATCTAGCATTATCTAGCTATCTACCTATCTACCTATGCACCCACCTACTCTACCTATAGATCTACCGATCCAAGTATCTGCCTTTCTTTCTATCTATCCATGCATCTATCTAACCATCCATCCCCTTATCCATCCGTCCGTCCCTCCCTCCCTCCATTGATCTATCTATACGTCGTTCTATCGACCTATCGACCTATGAAGCAGCCAATCGATCGATCCATCTATCTATCTACCTGTCTTTGCTTCTAGTTTTATTTCTATCTAGCTAAAGATCCATCCATGTATCCATCTCTCCATCTATTCAGCCATCTACTTAAACCCAACCCTGTACCGTCCATCCGTCAATGCCACATGATTTTTGGCATTGTGTAGGATAGATGTTTGAGGGCTTGTGACGTATCCCGGCTATTAAGGCCATAGTAACCCTTCTAGACTAAATCTTGGCAGGAGACCTTTGAAAGAGCCCATAAAAGGAGCTTTACCTTACCTCCTGAGATTTCCGCCGTCAGAGGTTTCAGTCGCCCTCCGCCGAGAAGCGCACCCCTCAAGTTGGAGTCTTCGGGTCTTGCCCAACGGGTTTCGGGGTTTACCCATATAGGCCCCATAGCAGTTCCTTTTGTGGCTTATATCTAGGATCTTATGAGGGAATCCCAAAAAAAGGACTTACTATGGGGCCGATGGGCAGGGCTTAAGGTTTGGGTTGAGGGTTCAGTAACCTGGAGCGCAAGATCCTGGATAGTATAGATGAATACTGCGTACTTGGACCCTCAGGTGCTGCAGGGCTGAAACATGTGAGCTGTTGCGCGCATTTCCAGCGCGAACTATGCCTCACATTTCCAAGCTGCTGCCCTCCTAAATATAGGGGCCTAGATAATTACCTATACTATTTTGGGGGTTCCTTATTCTAATGATAGTATAGTATACCCTGGGTTATGGTATAGTATACCCCCAAAAAAAACTTATTTTGGGGGTTTTCTTATTATAACTATAGTACCCAGAGCCCGGTCCCTTAATGTAATGTCTCGGGGGTCAGGGGTCAGCGGTTCAGGGATTAAGGTAGGGGCCTAAATAAATACCAATACTATTGTGGGGTTCCTTATTATAGTTATAGTATAGTCTAACTATTCAGGCCCTTTGGAGCCCAGTCTAATCGGAGTTGCGGTTCAGGCGTTTAAGGTTGGGGTTTTCGGGCTCAGCTTTTAGGTGTTACCTGTGGCCCGAAAGAAAGACCTACCTTTTTTAGGGAACTTTGTGCAGAATAATATATATATATATATATATATATATATATTTATATATATATATATAGAGAGAGAGAGAGACAGAGAGAATAATGAGGAGCCCCAAAAGGGGAGGTCTTTGCCGCCCCAGGCAGGGTTTGGGATCAATTTTGTTTCCGACATTTTATCCGAGCTGGAAGATAGTTTGACCTGGGTCTCGGGTTTAGGTTTCAGGGTTTAGGGTCTAGGGGTTTAGGGTCTAGGGGTTTAGGGTTTCAGGGTTTCAGGGTTTAGGGTTTCAGGGTTTCGGGTTTCGAAATGCCTGCAGCGTCATCGTCACGAAACTTCGAGTCCGGAACTTCGGGGTTTAGCCGCACTTCGGGCCTTGCAGCTAGACTTTGGCTTTAAAGACTCAGGCTTTAGGGTTAAGGGTTTAGGGAATATGGCTTGAAAGATTGCCTGTAACCCCAAACCCTACAGAATAGTAGGTTCTGGCCCCTAATAATAGGACCCTATAAACCCTAAACTCTCAACAATGGGATACAGCTGCCTATAACTGTAGGCTTTTGGATCCCCAGGTACGGGGTTTAGGATGTACAAGATCAAGGGCTTCGGGTCGGGGTTACAAGTGGGATAGAGAAGGGCTCTCCGTGGCGTAATATAGGGGCCTTAAACTATTACCTACACTATATTGGGAGCGCCTTAATATAATGATCGTATGATATACCCCTAAACCCTATTCTACTAATCAAGGCCCTACATGACGCTAGGTCTCGTTGCAGTGGGCTTGGTTTTTGCTTGCAGTTCCGATGACCGTGTGGACTGATTTAGCTATCCCGCTTCTCGACCCGTCGGAAGGCAGCAATGTGCTGGTTTAACTTAAATCCTACAGTACCTATAGGGTCATACCCTACGCCTTTTTTAAGGTACTTAGTTTTATGGTTAGGAACTGCGGTATAAAAAAGTAGGTACCTTAAAAAGGGGTAGGGTATGACCTTATAGGTAGACCCTAAACCCTAAATCCAGTTTCAATGCATGATACGGCCCCTATAGGCCCTGAACCCTGGACAGAGTGCTGGGGCCAGCAGGTTCCGGTGTGCAATCTTGGCTCACAGGCGAGTCCGCCTCAGCAGGTGTTCCCAGTGCCCATCAGTTTATGCGTATACATCGGGAGTGCAGTTTCGGAGGCTTTAGGACGTTTTCTCAAGGGCACCCAGTCGCATGGGATAGCATCATGGTTACCATTTTTTGATCCGTCGGTTCGGCGTTGACAATTAGACGTGACATGCACGCAGCTGACGCGGGTCCGGCATGGCGGTGAAAAGCTGCATGGGCTACGCCCAGACACTGGAGACCTACTTAGACCCTTACAGGAGAAAGTCCACCAACGATCTTGTAGTTCTCGGGTCAAACACGGACAAGGCCGAACAGCCTCCTGCTATTCCGCAGCTCCGGAGATCCAGTTCAGGTTCTATCAAGGCGAGCGAGGCTCACCTGCTAGTCTATGCCGAGAAGAACAGCACCACCCTCACACGCTTTCGCAAGTTGTTGAAAGGCCTTGTGGATGCTGGCCTTACTGTTGAAATCCGTTCTGAGATTCACGAGCTCGAAGCAGATGCCCAAGAGAGCACTTTGAACGCTTCGGCTATTTGTGTCCTCTGGTCGCCCTATTTCATCGTGAGCTACAAGGACTGACTGACTTTACCGTGCGGTTTATTTCGCCTTGCCGTTTAAGATCGAATCCCAATCCCATGAATTTCGTCAAAGAAACCGAACGGAGGAAGGGGATAAGGGGGCTTCGGTGGTTGTCCCATTCTTCCACATGTTCGAAGCATACGATTGTCATAGTTGTCTATCCCGGCCAACCTCAAGGCCGACAACCGTAATTGAAACCCGCACCCAAAAAGAGCGAGCCTGCGAAACCCCGCACGCCAAGATCCTGAACCCTGGGCCTTTTATGCTCCTCACCTCCTCAGATGCCACCAGAAGAACGACAAACGGTAGACGCTACATCGTAACCGAAGTCCCGAAGCCACGTAGCAAGCTCAAGCACCAAAGCACCCTCAACGATTGAGTTCTGAACTCGAAGCACAAAAATATCCCCAACACATAATATAGGGACCTGAATTTTATACCAGGGTTTGGGATATATTATACTATAATTACAAAAAGGAACCCCCCAAACCCTATTCCAGTTATTAAGGCCCCTACATTAATCAGACATGAAGTTGATTCCCTAGACCTGACAGAATCGCACTTCACACGAACAAAAGCTTGATATTCTCTTAGATGGTATAATTAATACAACATAGAAATACAAAGTGCAACATATTAACCTAGCAGTGTATAGTATAATATAAAATGATGGTGTTTATGTTTCCTGGATTTGGGATTTGCTTTGTTTTTTTTTTCAGACGGCTTTGATAAGGGTTCAGTTCCCCTAAACCCTGCACCTCACATGGCGCATTGGAGTGCAGAGCTAAACCCTACGCCCTAAACCCCTAATCCCCTAAACCCTAAACTAAACCCCTAAAACCTAAAACCCTAAACCCCTAAACCCCTAAACCCTAAAACCTAAACCCTGAGCAGAGGAGCATCTCCTCAAAATCGCGGAGAAGGCTGCAGCTCAGGAGATTCGGCTTCTCAACGAGACCTGGCTTTGAGTACTGCGACGATTATGGTTCTTGATGATGATGATGGTGATGATGATATGTTTATATATACATATAGATGATTAATTATGTAGGTATATAGGTCAACATACATACATACATACATACATACATACATACATACATACATACATACATACATATATATATATATATATGTATTTATTTATTTTTATGTATGCATATCATTATTATTATTATTATTATTAATGTTGCCAGTTTTGGTTTGGTGTTGTATGATTTGTGGATGGGGTGGGGTTTAGGGTTCATACGGTTCAGGGGTCTTTTTGTTTCGTGTGAAGGGGGTGAAGTGTTTGCAGGGTTTTGGCGTCTAGGGTTTAGCTTCATTGTGTATGTTGTTATGCTCTTCTTTTCTTTTGGGGGGGTTAAGGGTGCATGAGATCGAGGGTCATTGGGTTTTCGGGTTTATATTGAAGGCTTTTATTTTGTTTGTTACGGTTACCGGGGGGGGAAAGGTGAGGATGAGCCGGGCCTTGGACCGAAAACCCTAAACCGAGGGTTGAGGGGTCCGGCTCGGTTTATCATGAATTGGTTTTTGTAGGTGTTGAAGGGCTGTCTGGGTGAGTTGTGGGTTTAGGACATGTGGGTCGAAGGGTTTGGGGGAGATTCTGGTATTGGGTTTGAAGTGTTTCAGGTTGCTTGGCTCATAGGGCGATTTGTTGCATCAGGTTGGAGTAGCCTGGCTTATTGTTTGTTTGCTTTGGGGGATGGTTTCGGGCTGTTGGCACTATTAGGGTATATTAGGGTTCTAATCCAGCCCTAAAGCTCCTCTACCTCAATGCGACGCTAACGCTGGATAACATGCGACGCGGCTTGCCAATTCGATCATTTAACCTAAAAGCTGCTAGGTTCATGTTGGAGCCCTAAACCCTAAATTCCAAACTCAAAGAAGGAATCATGAATCTTTTAGTTCTGGCTGCTAGAGCATGGGCCGTGTCCAAAGCTCCCTACTTTGGGTTAGGGGGGCTTACGGGTTTAATATAGGGGCCGAAATAATTACGAATACTATGTTGGGGCTCCTTCTTTAGAGTTATAGTATAATCTATAAAACCCCGATATTGGGGTTAGATCATGAGCCCCCAACACATCACATTCCTGCACCTGCATCCTCTCCATTCACTGACGTCTTAACGATTTCGAAATTTAGGGTTTGAGTATGTTGAGTGACTCACATGTGATCTTGCTGTCTCCAGTGCTGCCTCTAGGGTTTTGCGCCGTTTCTAGAACCGCCAAAGGCCACAGCTGATGCGGCCTAGACTTGAACCGAAATCCCCGAAATCCCGAAACTCCCCCAAAAAAAAACCAAAAAGAACCCCTAAACTCTGGACCCCAAACCCCAAGTTCGACCCGAAGTCTAAACACCAAAGCCTTGAACTTCACGGCTTGAAGGGCTTAGGGTTTAGGGTTTAGGAGTTTAGGGGTTTAGAGGTTTAGGGGTTTAGGGTTTGGGGTTTGGGGTTTGGGGCTTTCGGCCGAGGATGTCCGCTGTCTCATCGAGTTAGCAGACAGGCGCTGGGCGCTGCGTATGCTCTCCGAGCCTTTCTCTGCCTTGAGGTAGGAACCCAGACATTCCAAAATCCCTTAATATAAGGAAAATATATTATATATACACATATGTATGTGTGCATATACATATATATGTATGTACACACACACACACCTCAAGCTGCACTTGCTGGCATCAATCCTGCATACCTCTAAACTTTAAACACAAAAGCTAAAAGCTACACTGCTACACCACGCGGTCCCAGAGATGAATATCACGCGACCACTAGCAACTGGTTGGTGCAGTGTCGCCTGCTACCAGATGTCTGTGTCATTGAAATTAGAACAGCTCAGTGGCATTTAGATCATCCCTCATACAATGAACCTAAACTAACCCAAACCCTAAACCCTAAACCCTCAGAGCCCCTAAACCGTAAACCCTAAATCCTAAGCCCTAAGAGCAGCCTCTCACTTCCCAAGAGCGAGTACTTTTTCTAAAATGCTCGAGAGAAACCCTAAACCCTAAACCCTAAACCCTAACTAGCCCTAAAAAAGGCGTGCGCACCTTGGAAGGGGATCCGATATCGGCTCAGCTGCTGCTACGGCGCTACAGGTTGAGATTCGATGTATGGGGCACAGGCCCCGGAGTTGAAGTGGGATCCGTAATGCTGGGGTCTAAATAGTAACCCTAAACCCATAAGCCCTAAACCCTAAGCCCTAAAACCCTAAAGCCCCAAACCCTAAACCCTATAAACCCTAACAACCTAAAGCCCCAAACCCTAAACCTCAATGAGGCCTTCAGGGTAATTCATGAGTCGCAACGACCTCCTCGCATGGATCGGCAGCTTATGGGTTAACGCAAGGCGCACACCAGCTGATGGGTAGAGGTTCTATGCAACAAAACATAAGCAGGCATACTGTATCGGCTGCTTGGTCTAGTTCTCTCTCTCTCTCTCTGTTTCCCCTCCGCTATGTATATCAGGAAGTTCTGTTGGTAACAGATCTTGGTGGCAAGCATCCTGCTGAGTTGGGCCTATATAGGGACACTTGTTTTCTGAGACTCCCTTCTCAAGCCATTAGTCAAGATAGGCGGTTGGGTTTTTACCTATAGCCTATAGTCTCCATTGTAGTTTCCTTTTCTAGTTAAACCAACTTCATATTTAGGAGCCTATAAGGGAACCCCTACAAGGAACTACCATGGAGACTATAGGTATGTTGCAGAGTGTAGTTTGGAGCTTGTCGTTCAGAGCTTATCGGCTTCGCGGCATGATCCGAGGAACATGGCATTCCAACGCCAAAGTCTCATGACTGCTGGAAATCCTTTTTGGTGGCCCTATGCAGTCTGAACCCTAATCTTAACCTTAGGCCGCACACAGTCGGAACCCGAAATAGGCAGTTTTCCAACTTAGGGTCCGCTTTTTAGGTCCACAAAAGAGTACGGCACCCTTACAGCAAAAGACTTCAAAGGGGACCTTATAATATAGAGAACTACCCGAAAGAACAGAAGGTGGGCGGGACATTCTCGAGACTTTGTCGAGCCCGAAAGCTCTGAAGTTCCCTCTTCCCCAGTTCTAGGACCACAGTTCCATCCAGCCCTAAAGTAGGGGCCTAAATAAGGTTTCAGGGTTTAGGGTTTGGGGTTACAATGTAGGTGCCTGAATAGTTACCAATACTATGTTGGCGGGCTCCTGATTAATATATTATAGTATACTGGGCCCCAAGACCCTATTCTAATTGTGAAGGCCTCTACATCAATCCTCAAACCCTAGCCTAACACCCCAAATCCAGAAACCCTACACCCCTAAAACCCTGAACCCCGAGAGACTTGGGTTGAGGGTTCGGGCGGGATTTCTGGCCGAGGTCTTGGAGAGTGTTTTGGAGTTGAGGGTTTGGGCCCATACCCTACTAGAAATCCTTCGAATCTCCTAGCCGGCAGGCTGGTTCAGGTAAGTTGTTTTTTTAGGGTGGTTGGGGGCGCATAGCCTTCAAAGTCTGAAACAAGATGGCTCATACATCGGACGTTCTAAACTCGAAGTGGGTCTCTTGTTCCCAGAGTTTTCGCAACACCTTGCACTCGACGACCAAAGCATGTAACAACTGAAAAATCGGATCTCGGTCTCATCTTCTTTGCCGGCCAAGAAAAAATCTGCATTGACGGCTTCTGTCTTTGTCCGAGTGTGCACCTTTGGGGTTTAGGGTTCTGGGGGTTTATAGGGTTTATAGGGTTCAAGGTCCCATCTTTGGGGTTTAGGGTTTTGGGGTTGGTTCAATGACACCTCACCGTTTGCAGTCACCCTATCCGCCGTCTCTTGCTGCCCGCGAAACCCAAAATTCTCGACCTTGATGCCCCAACCCAAATCTTTAAGGAGTTGCCAGCACGAAATACGGAACCCGAATGTAAAACCCTCTCTAGTGTTGCGAGCACGAGCCCTAGGATGGGACACCCAGATGGGACCACACTGAACCCCTAAACTCTAAAGATGGGACCCTAAACCTCTAAACCCCTACGATGGGACCCTAAACCCTACAAGCCCTAAACCCCTAAACCCTAAACCACAGAAATGGGACCCTAAACCCTTATTGAGCTCTATAAGCCCAAAACCCCTAAACCCTAAACGCCAAAGATGGGTCCCCCCGATTGCCGCAGCCCAGGTATGCCGAGTGTGCCTTCGAAGTTCAGTCTCCTACGAGAGTCGAGGCCGTCTCGATGCTTCCGGCTCTGAGTTCTTCCGGAATTTACTGTAGGGTGGTTTAGGGTTTAGGGTTTAGGGTTTTGGGTTTAGGGTTTTGGGTTTTGGGTTTTGGGTTTAGGGTTTGGGGTTTAGGGTTTAGGGTTTAGGGTAATGTAGGGGCCTTAATCTTAGATAGCCAATGGGAGAACTTTAAACTTTTTGGCTTTTTATATTAGGTCTATCCTAAAAAGTTTGATTTTTTTTCGGCCTGGTTGTTGAAGAAGAGAGTAGTTAATAGCCTGAATAGTTAGAGTAGGGTTTTGGGGGTTCCTTATGTTAAGTCTGGTCTTCTGGAATTAGGGTTTAGGGTTTAGGGAGAAGCCTAAATAGTTGCCAATACTATTTTGGGGGTTCTGTATTGTACGTATAGTATATAATATACCCCAAACCCAGACCCCAAAGGAGCTACCCTTTTTAAGGACTCATGTCGAGGTCTTCGTTTAGGGTTTAGGGTGTAGGGGTTTAGGGGTTGAGGGTTTAGGCCAGGGCTCACAGACAGAAAACTATGCGCAAAGCTGCGCGAGCTCTCAGAAGCTACAAGTCGGACGTGCTTTCTAGTCACATCCGGAAGCTCGCGGTCGAAAGTTTAAACCCTGAGCCCTAAGCCCGGATGCGGCTTCGGTTTTGAGAGCCCGGAAGCCAGAAGCCCAGTTTTGAGAGCCCGGAAGCCAGAAGCCCACAAGCCTCATAATCAGCAGCCTAGGCCCAGACCTCAAGTTTCCAGCCCTGAGTCCTAAACGGAGGTTTTGGGTTTTCGGGTTGAGGGCTTAAGGTCTATAGGGTTTAGGGGTTAGGGTAAGCTAATATAGAAGCCGGTTGAATTGGGTGCTATTCCTTAGTGCTGCTAATTATAAGTATGACCGAACATCCTTGAAAAGCTTGTTATAATTGTTAAGAACCCTAAACCCTAAACCCTAAACCCTAAAACTCGAGTTCTTCGCCGATCCTGCGAAGAGGAGTACGACGACCACGTGATCGTAAACGGGCAGCAGAAGATTGACAAGCCTTTCTTGGAGAAGCCCGTCGCTACGATGCAGCTTCAAGTCTATAGGCTAAGCCGTCTCTAGGGGTTTAGAGGGCTTTAGAACAGGGTTTAGAGTTAGGGTTTAGGGTTTAGAGTTTAGGTTTTTAGGGTTTAGGAGGGCAAGAGCTTTGAGAGCTTTATAACAATCTTTTCTATCAAGGGTTCGACTGAGACTCTGTCTTTTTACGCCCTGCCTCGAATCTGCCGAAGCTCCGAAGACTTCTGATCAACAGGCCCGCAACCTGAACCCCAAGCCCTTTCCCTCAGGATCCATGTAGCCAAACAGTATAAGCTTTGGCCTTAAAGGCGCCTCTACATACATACTTTGGGTAATATTTGGGTACATCCTAAACCCTGAACCCAAACCCCAAAACCCCAAAACCCCAAAACCCTAAACCCTAAACCCTGAACCCTGAACCCTAAACCCTAAACCCTGAACCCAAAGCCTTAGCCCCACAAGGACCCTTAGGGTTTTGCTTTGAGGCCCAAAATCCGGAGAGCTGAGGTCAAGCGCTCGGACAGAGAGATCTACCTCTACCATCCCCAGGCCCGGGGGGGGTTCTTTGGGTTTAGGGTTTAG
>CAJNDV010032982.1:6973-20612 GCA_905221635.1 Symbiodinium sp. CCMP2456
AGTTGTTGGGGCCCGTGCAAGCTGAATAGCTTGAGGGCTTGCACACGCATGCATTGCGATGGTTGCAGCGCCATTGCTCGAAGGAAAAAGAGAGCCTTGCTGGCGTTGTGCCTACGTAGCTGCGGCCCGCTTTCAACCCTAAACCCTAAGCCCTAAACCGGTCGAAGCCATGGTGATATAAGGGACGTACTTCGAAATCCGCGGGTGAGCCCAACGCAGATTCACAAAGCTATCTGGGGTTTTCTGTTTCTGCGTAGCACATAGCAGACAACACTCCAGCGTCCCGTGTCTTGTCTGAAGCTCCAGCTTAAACTTTAAACTCAAACCCCATGTACCCAAATAGTATATACTTTGGCCCTAAAGTAGTCACTATATGGGTACTTTGGGGCCGAAGTATATACTATTTGGGTACATGGACCCTTAGGGTAAGCTCTGAATATCTCAAAGATCGGAGACCTGATCCCTAAGCCTCGAAAACTCGGCGAAAGCAGCAACAATGACAAACCCTTAAAACATCGTAAAACTAAAGGCCTATGGACCCTGAGCACTAAAACCTTAAACCCTCCAATATCGTAACCAGTAAACTCCTAAGACCTTAAAACCCTGAAAGACTAAACCCCACGCTTTTTGTGCCTCGCACTCGCAGAGCCCTCTTCTCGCAAGCAAACACCGCTAAGGATCGGCAAGCTTGTGAGGACACGAACCAAGATTGGAAAGGGCAGCGGCCTCTGGCCCTTTCATGGGGTAGTTTAAGGCAAGGTTGAGGCTTCAAGGATTGTTCTTGGTTTGGGTGTTTAGGTATGGGAGTAGCTGTTAGGGGTTTTTTGGGGGGTTGAGGGAGGGGTAGTTTAAGGTTTCGGGTTCGGGTTCAGAGTTTGGGGTTAGGGTTGGGGGGGGGTAATCTAGAAGCCTATAAATAATTACCAATACCATTTTGGGGGTTCCTTATATCATAATACTAGTGTATTTGGCCCCCAAAACCCTATTCCAAGTATTAAGGCCCCTGTATTAAGCTTTAGGATTTGAGTTTCCCTAAGGGTCCATGTACCCAAAAAGGATATACTTTGGCCCCAAAGTACCCATATAGGGAATACTTTAAGGCCAAAGTATATTCTATTTGGGTACATGGACCCTTAGGGTTTAGCATGTTTTAGGTTTAGAACCCTAAACCCTAAACCCTAAACCCTAGACCCTAAACCCTAAACCCTAAACCCCAAACCCTAAACTCCTAAACCCCTAAACCCTAAACTCCTAATCCCTAAACTCCTAAACCCTAGACCCTAAACCCTAAACCCTAAACCCTAAACCCTAATTTACAGTCTGGGGCCAGGGCCTTCGGCTCTCAAGGCCGGTTCAACAGGCTGTTTTCGTATCCCTCAACCCTTAGGGTCCATGTACCCGAGTAGGGGTTCCTTTTTAAGGGCTCTTATAAGGGGTACCATAAGGGTTTAGGGATATTTGAGGCATATAAGGCTCCATGTACCCAAATGGTATATACTTTGGCCCCAAAGTACGTACCTATATAGGGACTACTTCAAGGCCAAAGTATATATTATTTGGGTACATGGACCCTTAAGGCCAAGAGGTTGGAAACCGGGTTAAGGACAATTAGTGCTGGGACTCCCTATATATGACTCTTAAGGATTGAGGCTATTGGCTTTCCACCTTTTGGGCGTCTACTGCTTGTGGTTTGAGGTGCTTCATGAGTGATACAATGTACGGTACGTACTGGGTTTAAGGTTTGTAGGCTCAAGAGACTCAGATGCGCGCGTGTATGGGCTTAGGGCTTGTAGGGTTATAGGGCTTGATTAGAGTGCAGGGTCCGTTCAACAAGCTAGTTTGGTGTTTTAAGTGCTTGAAAGTATGATACAACGAGTTTGCATCTTGATGTGTTGGCCGCCGCAGGCCGCAGAATTTAGAATCCCAGAAATTGCGTTGAACGGGGTACAGTTTCAGTTAGGGCTTTTGTTTACAGTGAGGCTTGTGGTGTTAGTTACCCTAAGGGTCCATGTACTGATATAGTATATACATTGGCCTTAACGTAGTTCCTATTTGGGTACTTTGGGGTCTAAGTATATGCTATATGGGTATATGGACCCTTAGGGTTAGGGTATCATCGGTAAAGGTTCAGTTTGTGACTAGCTCTCAGGGTCCAAGTGCCCCTGATTCTGCTGTGTACACCCCGCAGTACCAACCTACACTAAACGACTGGTAACTTAGACCCAAAGACCCGAATTTGGTTCAGGATAGTAGTAACGTAGGTCAGTGTTATCGGGAGTCTGTGAAGTACTTGCAAGCAGAGTCAATGCTTCAAACGGACTGAGGCTCCGTGTCCGTCTCCAGCGCCGCAGTGGAGCTGATGATGTCGAGGCTAATTCCCTAAACCCCTTAACCCCCAAACCCTAAGCCCCTAAAACCTAGACCCCCAAACCCTAAACACCTAACACCTCAACCCTAAACCTAAAACCCTAACCCCTAAACCCTAAACCCTAAACCCTAAACCCTAAACCCTAAACCCTAAACCCTAAACCCCCCAACCCTAAAACACCTAGCACCTCAACCCTAAACCTAAAACCCTAAACCCCTAAACCATTGCTGTTTGGCTTTTGCGGTTGTGGGGTTTCAGATGCCTATCTTGGCTCTAGGGGCTTCTAATGATACTCCTTCGTTCTATGATTAGTAACACTTGGGGGGTTCCTTAGTATACATATATATATATATAATTTAGGGGTTTAGGGTTTAGGGTTTATAGTCTTGTAGGATAGTGAACCCGCAACAGTCTATTGAAGTTTCTTTTTGGGTTTTGGCTTTGCGGCCGCAGGGGTTCTGGCGAATTCAACCACGGAGCATTCTGAATGCGTCGGGGTGCCATACAGCTTAAATTTGACTTGAGATCGACAGTATGTAGCAGGGTTGTGCGGCAAGTTGTCGTGGTTAAGGGTGCTGTTTTGTCGGGTTGCATCTTGCGTAGAGTCTCAGAGTTGCCGTACTGCGAAGGGCATGGATTGTACAAGTTGTCCGAGATTATACTCCTTGTTCCTGCTTGTTCTTAGCCTTCAGGCTACGACCACTCAGCGATTGTTGACGGACAGGTGATTGATATTGTATGTCGTTCCCATAGGCCCTAAAGTAGTTCCTTTTTGGTGTTCATATTTAGAATCCTATTAGGGAATCCCAAAAAGGAACTACTTTGGGGCCTATGGCCTATGGGTTCTCAGTACCTGCGATCTACCCTAAACCCTAAACCCTAAACCTAAACCCTAAACCCTAAACCGGCAGGGTTCTCTGACCATGCAGGCCGCAGCCACATTAAGGCCAAAGTATATACTATTTGGGCACATGGACCCTTAGGGATACACCTTTCATGCAATGGCCCCAAGCCAAGCGTAAATTCGGTGTCGACGTGGGCTGGCAGTGTTGTAAGGCACCCGAACATGGGGTTGAACAATTGGCAGCAAGCTTGAACAAGTTCAACACCGTAAACAAGACAGAGAACCGCCAGAGATGATGCCATGTCATGTCGACTCTATGAACTCACTTGGCACCGTCTGCGCAGGTCCATGCAGGACCTGCGAAAGCCTGCAGGGAAGGTGAATGCAGCTTGGCCGCAATCTCATAGCACGGTGGTTGATGCAGCTGTCGCTACCACTATGACACTATGACTGATTCTACCACTACGACGACGACCAATACTCGTGACCGCATTTCCGTGAATGCTACAGCTTTTCCGTTGCTGGTCACAATCGTTCGCTGGCCTTGCCATGATTGATGCGTGTCCGGCCTTCACCCGCAGGTCTGCATCGTCGGGGCAGGCAAGATGTCCAGGCCCACCGACTTGTTGTAAAACTTTTGTGTAAGGAAGTGCAGACGTGCATGCTTTTGGAGCTTTCTCCGTCCGTCTACAGCAGTGGGACAAATCGTGATTCTAACAAGGACGAATGCTTAGCGCCACGTCTCTTTGGCATGCTTGTGTGTGTTCCCAGTCTGTAATTATATGAGTGCCTCCTACATGCGTCGTTATTGGTTACCTGAACTGACTTCCGACACTGCTTGCATGGGTCTAGACGTTCGCGATTCAATGCTGGTCTTATTTTGTGGTTCTTGTTGTGGGCACTCGCCTGGAGGGCACCGTGGGTGAATTTGGAACTGCAGCAGTTTACCCATAGGCCCTAAAGTAGTTCCTTTTGGGGGTTCATATTTAGAATCCTATTAGGGAATCCCAAAAAGGAACTACTGTGGGACCTATGGGTAATGCCTCTTTAACTTCGTCATTTCGCGAGGCTTTGCTTGCTTGCGCTCTTCAGCAAGCATCCCGACATCAAGGTCACGTTGGTGAACCGTTCCGTGGACAAGGCCCGTCCGCTCGATTCTCTTGGCATTTGCCGGATACTGCAATTTTGCCAAGACCCCAGAAAGTAGTGGCTGTTTGGGGAGAACCGTTTATATGGTTAGGATTCGAGAATGAGAAGCTAAGGCAACCAAAAGGTATGACATGTTAGGGTTTAAATCGTTGTGTCATGTTATATACGAGGCTGAAGGTACATATGGGCAGCTTGTCACGATCGGCTGTTGGATTCCCTCGCCCATTCAGACCACAGCGCTGCTTTGTGGAAGTGGGCTCCACAGGCTAGAATGAAGTGGGCAGCATTAATCTTTGCTTGCTAAATACAAGTTTGCCGGCGCGTATCGGCACACTGTCGCTTGCTTCTCTGCTGTGTAGATGTACGCGCATGCAGTGCGATATGTGATACCAAAATTCTGAGAGGTCGACCCTCGAAAACACCAAGTTGCAAGACTCAGTATTTCCGAGGATTACATCGCCCCTTCGAAGCTTAGAGCCCGAAGTCTTTAAACGAACCAGCGACATCCCTTTTGCAAGGCACAGGTGGTGCTTGACGACGACCTCGTCAAGGCTCGTGGAGGCAGCAATGCCACAGCAAGGCACCAAGAGGGCGTCTGCTGTCCAGGGTACATGGGCAGTTCTGTAGTTTAAGGCCCCCATTTTAGGTCCCAAGATAGTAAGGCACCTTTGTAAACAGGACCCTACCAGAGATCCTAATGTAGAGAACTACCCGCGAAGTGGCGACCGAATCAAACAGCTGAGGCCCTAAAGCTTACGGCAGGGCATGCAGCCAAGTAAACCTTAGTGGCGCTAGCCGATTGGCTGCTTCAGGGCCTCAGTGATATTCAATAACTGAGTTGCAGCAGATCGTCACAGTACGTTTTAGGCGTAGAGTTTTATGTCAGGTACCCGAAACAGCAGATATCGTGACTGCCAGGGCAGCAAGTAACAACCGCTGCAGAACCCCAGATTTACACTGAGACCGAGACCTTACAAGCCCTAACTCCCAACCCCCATGGCCGCAGCTCCTGTAAATCGAGAGTCGTAGAAATCGCAAGCCCTAAGCCTCTACCTGTGCCTACCCATAGGCCCCATAGTAGTTCCTGTTTGAGGTTCATATTTAGAATCCTATAAGGTAATCACAAAAGGAATTCCTATGGGGCCGATGGGTCTACTCTGCTAATCCCAAGCCGGAAAATCGAAACCTTCGCGTCCGAGGTCGCCAGCATGGACGACATGTTTGAGGTGATGAAGGAGAGCGACGTGGTTTTCACGGCCACTGGTAGCGAGGTGCCCGCCCATGAACATGCATAGAGGACAGTAGTCCCAAACCTTACTTAAGTCTATCGGGCTCCCGGTAATCCTAGAGTTGATACAGTATGTACACCCTAGTAGCCGTCTTCAGCGAATCTGATTACACGGGCGAGCTCGAGCGACCTGACTTGACGGGAACATCTAATATGGGTAGTTGTCGAAATTATGGTCCCTTATTATAATACGGCGCCTATTATTTAGGGTACCCCAAAAGGGACCCTAATTTTGACAACCACCCATATGCCAGCTCGGTTCAGGTTGCGCGCCTTGACACTCGGGATGTTGTTGAAATGGCGGGTCTTGCTCACAAGAAAAGCCGTCGTCCATATGGATCTAATTCCTGAACCATCTAAACTCGCAAACATAGTCCCAACTCTACCACAAGCCGCGAGCCGGATAAATCTTGAAGTCCAAACTCTTTTCTCAGCTCCTCGGCATGTCCGGGCAGATGGCCGATCGACTTCTGGGCGAGTTCAACTAAAGCCGAGCTGTCAGATCGTGAGGTGAGGCGGATTATGGGCCCTGATCCATGAAACCAGTATCAATGAATCCGTCATCTGCCTTGTTTTTAAAAGCTTGAGGCCCACGCTTACAGAAAGGGAGGTTGTTATGCTGGCTTGTCTGAGCCCTTAGCCCGGTGTAGCCTTTTGAGCAGCAGCTTAACAGGGCTTAGGGTTTAGGGGGTAAGCACCGAATCAGGTACCGATCATCCATGCCAAAGACGTGGAAGGACCTGCGAAGACGATGAACTTGTCTCTGGTCACCTATTTGGGACTGCCAATTTAGTAACAGGTTAGTTTGCCGCTAATGTAGGGGCCTAAATAATTACCAATACTATTTTGGGGGTTCCTTATTTTTTTAGTATAATGGGCCCAAAAACGCTATTCTTATTAAGGCCTCTACAGTAGGCTCCTAGAACAAGAAAGAAGGGTCAAATATGCAACAGTTCGAGGTCTAGGTATGTTGAATGGCCGACAGGTTGATCGCATGGACCTTGCATCAGTTCTTGGGTCGCTGCTTGTTGGGTTGAGGGTTTATGGTCTAGGGTTTAGGGTTTAGGGTTTAGGGGTTTAGGGTTTAGGGTTTAGGGTTACTTGGGTTTGGCCTGGGCAGTGGTTACTGTGTCTGACATGAAACCCAGACCCCAAACCCTTTACTTAGGGAGCCCGAAAGGACATAAGCATAAGCATTTTACAGGGATATCCCTACCTTATTGGGCTTCATTATAAGGGGGGTTATATGGGCCCTATTTACAAGACACCAGTATAGAACCCTCAATGGCAGGATCCTATGTCTGCCCAAAAACTTAAACAAGGTACCTAGACCCTCAACTGTAGTACCGTTTTTGGAGGGGACCTTCTGTTTATGGTTAGGATCCTACAACAAGAAACTCAGGTAACCCAACAGAGGTACTACATTTAAGGGTCCAGGTAGACCTGAGTTTGAAGACCACGCCTTTTTGGCAACTCCATGGGGGTTTCTGAAAATAAGGGACCCAATATAGTACCCTAAATAGTAGGATCCTCATTATAAGGACCCCTTAAAAAAGTTACCCCTTATTTTCGGAAGCTCCCACATCGTTCATGGCTCCAAAGGTTGCAGTCTCTTAATCCTTCAACTGCTTCTGCTAATGTACAGGAGCGCCAAAATGGGAGTCGTCGTCTGCCAGAGGAAACTCAAATCCCGAACGCAAGCCTGAAGCTGCAAAACCCTCAAGCTCGACAACCCCCAACCCTAAAGCCCAAGCCCCTAAACCTTATAAACCCTAAACCACAAATCCCTACACCCTATAAACCCTGAACCCTACCTAAAGCCTAAACCCTAAAACCTAAACCCTAAACCCCAAACCCTAAACCCTAAAACCTATACCCTAAACACTAAAGCCCAACACCCAACACAGGCGAAACCACACAACCCTTGAAAGCACCGAAGACCCCACCCCTTCAAGTGTCCCTAAACCCGAAACCCTGTACAGACCCTAAAGGCCCTAGGGTTTAGGGTTGAGGATGTGGGGTTCAAGGTTAAGGGTTTAGGGTTTACTCGGCCCTAAGCCCTATAAACCCTATAACCCCTAAGAACCCTAAGCCTCGAAGCCCTAAAACCTTAACCCCCGCAAGTCTGCCGTTGTTGAGTGATGAGCAACGTTGCAGGACGCGAGCGGCCTCTGATGCTCATCGACATCTCCGTGATTCTGCTGGTTTGTTTACTTCATGGCTGATGTTATTCATTGGTTGTTGTTTGTTTGTGTTGTTTAATTGTTCGGAGGTTTAGTGTTTTGGTTTGGGGTCGGCGAATGTCGGGTTGTTTGGATTTGGCTTTCGTGCCTATCTTGATCGACTTGCTTTAAGGATGTCAGCTGTAGTCGGGCTCCCATTTTATCAGGAACCAAAACAGCACACAAAGATAAGCTTTTGGACGGGATACCCTTACCTCGTTGGCTTATGGTTTTTGTGTTGGTGCTTTTTGGGGTTCCTAGTTTATTTTGATGGCTCCGTGGCAAGGGCTGTGGAAAGAGTCGAGGCCGAATTCCGGCACAAGTGGTGTCGTCAAGACAATCACGAAGACGAAACCCGCCAAGCCAGTGCCGAGGCTGCCGCAAGAAGGTTCTGGGAGATGAAGCGGCACTGAATTTTCCGGGATGGCGGCCCTGCCAAAGAGCCCTTAACAACCTGTACGAACTTGCATGCAGGCAGGGCGAAGAAGCGAGCAAGTCCGTGCCAGATGCACGAGTGGACGAGGATGCCTGCTATGAGCTGGTGCAAAGCTATCGCGAGAAGTGCGCCGAGAGCACAGCATGTGCCGGCCGCTGTCGTTGCAAGGAGACCTGCAATATACATACAGCCAACAGAAGAAAAGCCGTACCCCAGATGATGTCTCGTTTATTTGAGTTGAGGATGTTAATTATGTGCATATGCGTGTAGAGTGCCTTCATGAGAACAGAACCCATTCCTTGTAATGCATTCAGAGGCTAGTTTGATAAGGGTCTGAGCGGTAAGTGTTAAACACTTGGTATTTAACAGTACCTTTATAAGTTTGTGCATAATATCCCCTTCTTCAAATCCTTCGAAACTTAAACCCTAAACCCTAAACCCTAAACCCTAAACCCTAAACCCTAAACCCTAAACCCTAAACCCTAAACCCTATAAAACCTTCAGTTTTGCTACTCTCGACTTGCCATCCGTTCTGAGAGGCGGGGGTTTGGGACACAGAGCACCCGGAGCCGAAGGACTGCTAAGCCAAGTTTAGGGTTTAGGGTTTAGGGTTTAGGGTTTAGGGTTTAGGGTTTAGGGTTTAGGGTTTAGGGTTTAGGGTTTAGGTACCGATGCAGCAAAGCATCAGGTGACACAACCTCATCATTGATATAGCAAGAAGTTAATCTAAGTTGTATGGCACTATGTTTCTTGATATGTTATTGCCTACAGTATGTGGCTTTCACTGGCGAATGTTCTTTTGGCTAGCTAGACTCTGAATGGTTTTGGGCACCCGAGACGCAAAATCCTACTAATTATTTGGGCACTGACACGACCCTCAGGGCAATTTAGGTGTAGGAAGATTCATCCTGTAAAAGAATAATTACTGCCCGATCCCCTGTGGTTCTTGGCGTTGAGCGGCACAAAAACAATAAACCCCAAGTGGCACTGCCAGGTGCCCTTGAACGTGGATGCCGGCTGCGCAGATGTGACGGGAGCTTGCCCCTCGAGATTGCGATCTTTTCATTCAGCACATGGCTAGGTTCTCTACATTCGGGTCCCCTGTAAGTCTCCATAGTACGGCACCCTTATAAAAAGGGCCCCAAAAGGGACCCTAAATTAGAGAACTACCCACATTTCACAAGGTTTCAGAGAAGTTGAGGCTTTTGGGCCTTGAGAACTTTTAAAGCCGTCGGAGTCTCCGTGTCTTATGAAAGAGTTTAGGGTGTATCCCCAAGGGTTTAGGGTTTAGGGTTTAGGGTTTAGGGGTCCTTGCGCTTTTTGCTTTGGCCTTAAAGTAGTCCCTGTCTAGGTACTTTGGGGCCAAAGCATTACTACTTGGGTACATGGACCCTCAAACCCTAAACCCAGCAGAACCCCTGAAAGGAACCCTTAACCCTAAACCCTACAGAACCCTTAAAGGAACCCTTAAATCCTAAACCCTACAGAACCCTTAAAGGAACCCTTAAACCCTAAACCTTACGGAACCCTTAAAGGAACACCTTAAATAGTAACACTTAACGGAGCCCTACTTGGGCACATGGACCCTTAGGGCATGGCTCAGACTTTTCAAGGTCTGGAGTTTAGGGCTTTCGGGGTTTAGGGTTTAGAGTTTAGGGTTAAGCTGCGGCAGTTCAGTTACTATTGAGGTCTGAAGTCGCAAGGAAATCCCCGCCCCTCATATTCGGCATTAGGCATGCCATCACAGCCGGATTGTGAACGAACCTGCTGATTGGTAGGACATGAAACTGAAAACACATAACATTCCTATAGTCTCCATTGTAGCTCCTTTTTTCGGTTTAACCAATTATATGTTAAGGATTTTATAAGGTATCCCAAAAAAGGAACTACAATGGAGACTATAGGTTGGTTTAGGATTGGAGGATCAAGGGCTGAAGCTGTCAGGTCTTCTCCTACTCCGTGGACGACCTTCAGAAAGTGGTGCAGGTCCGCTTCTGTCGGGGGAGGGGGGAATGAAGGGTTTAGGGTTTAGGGTTTAGGGTTTAGGGTAATGAAGTCTAAAGAATAGTGTTCCCTGTACGGCGTCCCTCTACTTTTCTGCTCTACATGAATGTCCCTTCTTATTTGAAGCTCCCGTAATATAGGGGCCTTGACAACCACCTTTGCCTATACTATTTTGGCGTTCGTTGCTAGAAATATACAAAAGAGGACCCCAAAACTCTGTTCTAATTATTAAGGCCCCTACAGTAAGTAAGTCCTCCTTTAACATGGTAGCGGTACGCAGTCTTGGCTTCCAGGCTACAAAGTTGTGCTTCTTTTGTTTGGGTGTAGTGTCGAGGTAGTAACTGCGGTCTGGCAAGTGAGCCCCCTAACCCCTAAACCCGTAATCCCCTAATTAGACCCTAAACCCTGGACCCTGAACCCTAAACCGTAAACCCATAAGTTACTTCTTTCAATTTCCCCCTCGCATCAGCTTTGTAAGCAGTGGTGACCTGGTAGCTAACCCTACACCCTAAACCCAAACAGCCAGTTGGGATTGAGGCATACCCTAAGCCCTTAGCCCAAGGCCCTAAGCTGTCCACCCAAGACCGTTACAACACAACCTAAACTCTAAACCGCGAAGCCTAAACCGTAACACCCTGCACCCGAGGCCCTAAACCCTAAACTCTACGCCCTAAACCCCTGAACCCCGAAAAACCCGAAACCCCAAACCCTAAACCCCCAAAACCCCAAACCCCCGGAATCCCAAACCCGACACCCCTAAACTCCAAACCGAAAAACCGGAAACCCCCAAGAATGTCCTGCCCAAACCCCTAAACCCTAAACCCTAAACCCTAAACCCCGAGACGCTTTACAGGCCAATGCCCAGAAGCGGCAGAACGAGGTCGAGAAAGCCAGGAAATTGATTGGTCCCGGGCCCAGAGGGGCCTCAATACTGTTGATGGACAAAATTCTGCATGACCTAGATATAGTATAGTACCATAAATCCCATGGTTTAGGTATATAAGGTCATGCAGGATTTTGTCCATCAGCCGTAGTTACCTATACTGTTCTGGCGGCTCCTGACCATGATTATAGTATCATATACCCCCCCCAAATAGTGCTGGCGGCTCCTGACTAGGATTATGGTATCATATACCCACCCCCAAAATAGTTACCTTTACTATTCTGGCGGCTCCTGACTATGATTATATATAATATCATATACCCCCATACCCCGTTCTAATTATCAAGGGTCCCTATATTACAGGGGTTGTGCAGGACGTACAAGGGTTACTATAAGGTTGCTATAGAGATTACTATCAGGATTTTCTGGCCATGTTTTTGAGATTCGGGTTGTGGGCTTTAGGGCTCGATGGCGAGGGGGGCTTAGGAAATATTGGTTTGGGTCCTAAAACTTAGGGTTTTCTGGGCGGCAGCAGAGAAGGCGTTCAGATCCAAGAAGCTTCCTTTTGGTTTAGAGGCAGGGTTGAGGGGTTTAGCGCATGGCACTTATGAAGTGCGTCATGTAACATGGGTAGTTCTCCAAAACTAGGATAGTTTTCGCGTGTTTCTTGATTATACGGGTGCCGTACTGTTTTGGGTACCTACAGTAGAAAGCGACCCTAAGTTTAGAGAACTATCCGCATGATGTTACGAATGCTAAGTAGAATTCCGCCGGCTGTAGTCAAAAAGAACCGGCTAGGTCTGTCGGTCTTCCTGATCCGCCTCCGCCCTCGACGGAGGCTCCACGGTACTCATGGTCAGTGCGGTCAGTGCCAAAGGCATTCCACAGGACCACGGCACTTCTGAGCAATCCCTCTGGAGAGAGCTTCAGGACCTAAACCCTAAACCCTAAACCCCAAAGGGCCAGTGCCTTCTGGAGAAAGGGGCGTCTTTCAACTTAACAAAATAAAAACCCCAAAACCCTAAAGAGTGCAAGGCTTGATAAGTGCCGAGGAACGACCCCTTGGACCCGACAATGGGCACTTGGCAGAGGCAGCAAGGAGATCGGTGCGGCCAACGCCGGCACCCTCGACTTCTCCGGTCACCAAGACAGCACCCGAGCTCTTCGACTCCATATTCAGCATTCCCTCGGAGCTCTATGCCAGCACCGCCGGCACCTGCAAAAGCACCGGTTTCGAAGCCCACCATGCCGCCCGCGCCGGCGACTGCAGTCTCCATGGTAGTTCCTTTTGTGGTTTATCCAAGTTCAGATTTAGGATCCAATAAGGTAACCCCAAGAAGGAGCTACAATGGAGACTATAGGTCCCAAACCAAACCGAAACCTAAGGCCCTGATGCCCGGTCTCATTTGAGTGAGTTCGCCAAGGGGTATTCTAAAGTCTCATTAAGTCTTGACCGCCAAACCCTAGAAACTCTTATGAACTGAAACCCAAACCCGAGAAAAGGCTTGCATGAAGCCCTGCTGTTTGGAAGCTCCTAGTACCCTTAGCAGTAGCCCAATTGGTACCCCTTGTAGCCTTGCTTTTAGCTCTATAGCAACACTGCTAGAGTAGCCCACCCTACACCCTAAACCCAATTAAACCCTTTCAAACCTTAAACTGTAAAACGTAAACCTGAAACCCTCAACCTTAAACCCAAACCCGGAACCCTAAACCCTAAACCCTAAACCTTAAACCCTAAACCCTAAACCTTAAACCCAAACCCGGACAGCCTGACCCTTCCAATTTTGTGTGAAGCGCCCTCCTCGACGGACCAAGGCACTGAAGTGGGCAAGTTCAAGGTCTGGCAGGCTCGTAACCCTTAGTTAAGGCATATGGGAGTTTCCGAAGATAGGGGTACCTTATTTTGGGGTCCTTATAATAAGGATCCTACTATTTAGGGTACTGTATTAGGGTCCCTTGTTTTCGGACACCCCCCCATATACCTTAGTTTATCAAGGTATACTCCTTAATTAAGGCAAGGGATTTTGGAAAGTTCGGTCTCGAAGGGCTGGGGATATGTACGGCCCGGGGTCTAGGGTTTGTTGGGTGATGGGGCCCGGGGTTTCAGGGTTTAGAGTAAAACGGACGTACAGGGTCGAGGGTCTGGAGTTTAGGGTTTTTTGGTTTAGGGCCTGGGGTTTAGGGTTTAGGTTCAGGGTCTGGGGCTTTCATCAACGTAAATCGGCAGGGCTTCTCATGTTACCGGCTCCACTGTCGCCATCAGAGGCTATTGATTAGTGAGTATCCGCAGCATGAACAGTAGCATGGGTCGCATGCTCTTTGTAAGGACGTCGCTTCTACCATCCCCTATGAACATCATTGGCTATCAGCCGCGTTGAGAAACTTGCCTACGACTTCGTATGCGTAAGCTGAAGCAATACAGGTATCACAGCATCAGTCCAAGTA
>CAJNDV010032984.1:6789-16999 GCA_905221635.1 Symbiodinium sp. CCMP2456
TTTCTTATACCACCAACAAACACAATAAGTAGAGGTCAGTATATGTGAAGTGCAGAAACCACCGTAAGTACCGATGGTTTCCGGACTTCGGAGAAAGCATTCGGAGACATAAGATTGTGGACGAACAGATGGCCAGAAGGCTGGGGTGGATCATGGGGGGGGTGTGACCATATATATGTATGTGTATATATATGTGTATATATATGTATATATATATATATATACATATATATATATATATATATACATATATATATATATATATTGCGTCTACATGCTATAGAAATGGAGAGATAGCAGGAGATCCCGGGATGTCGGGGGTCGACTATGTTTGTCTAAAACGGTCCGGTAGAGCTTTTCCTTGTCCGGTGGGACACCCTAAACCCTAAACCCTAAACATAAGCCCCAAACCCTAAACCCTAAACTTCGACTTTACATTGGTGGACCCAGTGGCCATCAATGCCGCAGCGATCAGGAGCACTGCCCAACCGACCTCCGAGCGAGACGATGCCGGAACATCTTAGAGAGAGACATCAGCTTTCTGCAGTCAGCACGGTCCTTCATGTTATGACCCTAACCCTCCAGGTACCTACTACGTAGGGCCCTAGAGGCTCTAGTACCCTCTATGGTAGGTACCTCCAGGGTTAGGGTAAGATCTTGTCAATTACTACGCTCGGCTTTTAAGCCCTTAGCCCTCAAACCCCCAAGCCCTATCTCGGCTGCAAATACTGGAATGTGCTGCGAGGTGCATGATAAATAATTGTACATCTGCTTGGTCCATCACATATGTTCTCATTTCAAGGCTCGATTTGAAGAGCGCACTCCTTTCATAAGTTCAGAGCGCAGCGTAGGGAGATTATTGGTTAGTGAGGCTGCGCGGCACCTTTGCCAGTCTCGCAAAGCAGTTCCACCGCAATACTGTGCACATGCATGTTCGACTAAACTCGTGTTCTTTCCGTCCCGCGACGGCCTGCGCCTGCTTGGGATTTATGCTAACCCTAGACCCTACACCCTGAACCCTACACTCCTAAACCCCCAAAATAGTCCACACATAGCCACGTTGATGGCTGTGGTCCTGAGGGCTCTTCGTAGCTTCCAAACCGGAAAGCTTCGGCAAAGGACGTGGACAGCCCAAGCTTAATATAGGGGCCTTAATAATTAGAAGAGGGATTCGGGCTATATTGTACTATAATTATAAGAAGGAGCCCCCCAAAAATAGTATAGGTAATTATTTCGGCCCCTACATTAAATGACCCAGGGGGTCCCAAGAAGAGTGCTTTAGGTCCGACATCCCATGCTCTTAATCGTTTGGATAGCGAAACCCACTCTACTTGCGTACTTACACCCTGAGGATCATCGTGTCACGGCTACGGTGCGGAATTGCGCATTCTGATTTGCCTGCTCACAGCTTCCGTCCTTAGGGCCCTAATCCCGAAACCCTAAACCGCCTCAAGGAAGGAGGTAAAGCCGATCGTCACGATACCGTTGGTGACAACAAGAAGTATCGAGCTCGCCTCAGCCGGCAGAACTAGGGTTTCCTGTTTAGGGCCTTCTGGGCCCATGATTGATATAGTAGCCCAACTAATTACCTATACTATTTTGGGGTTCCTTATCATCGCTACAGTATGCTATATCCTAAAACCCAACAGGCGCTCCGGGAGCCGGTTAACACAGCCCTGAACCCTAAAACCCCTGAGGCATGCACTGCAGTATACACTTCGGCTTACAAGCTTATACCTAGTCGAAGGAAGCCCTCTGAGACCTACATAGACAAGAAAGCCCTTCTAAGGCCCAAGTAGAGAGACTACAGCAGTATATGGGGGTTTCCGAAAATAGAGGACCCTAATATAGTACCCTAAATAGTAGGATCCTTAATCAGGACCCCAAAATAAGGTACCCCAATTTTCGGAAACCCCATATGGGGTATTATGGTTATCAACCTGAGCTGTCGAACCCCATGCACATCGACGAGCAGCGTGGTAGTACGAGTAGAAGGAAGACCGCAGCGCCACGCAGACCTCGAGGAGTGTTCCCAATCTCAAACAATAATTAACAACCGTGCCAACCACTGATTACTCCCTCTCTGTATACATATTCATATGTGTATATATATATATATGTATGTATGTATGTATGTATGTATGTATGTAGGTAGGTATGTATGTATGTGACTGTGACGCCCATATCCCTAGGGTTTACGGTTTGCAGGGGGAGCTTAGGGTCCTGGATCCCCTCACCCAAGCTAGCGGTATTGAGCAGATTGCCACAACCCCGCAACTCCCCAAAAGTCTTGGTATCGACATTTCCTTAGGATTCGATCCCAAATACACCTAAACACTTACGAATTATCCTGTTTTACTTAGACATGAGATCCGCGCTTGGAATATCCCGCGGAGGTGTTGGCACCCGGACCCGGGCCTATACCGAGCTTGAACTGGGTTTTGGATTTAGGGTTTTGATTGGGAAGGACATATAACTTATGATGCCCCCTCGTCTATGGGCCTTGATAAGTAGAACAGGGTCTTGGAAAGATTCATAATATGTAAACAAGGTACTAATCTTTAAGGACTTCTGTTGCAAACTTGATGCAAGCGTCTGTATTGAAACCTCTGCATGCTCTAGGACTCTAGAACCGAAACGTTTGGTAGGCTTGGGACCTGCGTGGGTCGAACCAACCAATATTTACGGGTCTAAGGCCTGTACGGCGGGCTAGGCGTAAGAGGGCGGCTCGGGTGTTTAGGTTGAGGCTGGGGGTAGGTATGTGGGACTTTCCGAACATAAGGGATACCTTATTTGGGGATCCTTATAATAAGGATACATAAGGATCTCATTATTTAGGGTACTATATTAGGGTCCCCTATTTTCGGAAACCCCCATGTGGAGCCTCTAGGTTGGTTCGATCAAGGGCTCTTTTTCGTATGAGCTGCAAGCAGGACCGCCAAGTTTTCGGAACAGTTCTCATGTAAAGGGTGGGGTTCGTCGCACTAGCCTTCCATCCCAACCTCATACCCCCATGTCTCCACAACTAGATACACCCGAAAAATACCTCAATCCACAATCCCAAACTCCCCCAAACCCTAACCTACTTGTCCAGTACCTTAGCGGATGTAAAGCTTGTAACCTTTGGGATTACATAAGGATTATGTAACAGGTTAAGAGTTAAGGGTTACCTACTCGACTACTAGGCAAATTCCGTGCTGCCAAAGCGCACTGATGGCCAAGATGGGAAGGAGCCCGGCGCAAACCAGCATGATTCCGTGGAAGCTCAGAGACAGCGACCAGGGAACCTGAGTCCCATTGTTGCGGCGTGTGTCTTTAAAAAGTGCAGTGGCTCTTTCTTGCGCCTTATTAAGTATTAACCCTAACCCTCCAGGTGCCTACTATATAGGCCCTCGGGGCTTTGGTACCCTGTATAGTAGGTACCTGGAGGGTTAGGGTAAGGTTTAGGGCTTGCCTGGATCCTAAAGAACCTACCCGTTTAGGTGCAAGTCACGCATAGTCCTGGCCTCCATGCTGGTGGCTCTCTCTGCCTCGCCCCTCTTGTCTTCCCATCCGTTTCGTGTGCTAATTCCTGGTTTAAGGGTTACCATACCCCTAGACCCTAAACCCTAGACCCTAAGCCGGTGATCGGGACAGAGAGGCTGAAGGCTTTCATGCGAAGAAAGCGCTCCTGCAAGACTTCGTTCTTTCTGCTTTCGTTCCACATGTCGATGGTCGCACCAAGGCGAGTGACATCATGGCTTGTATATCGCGCCACTGAGGGTTAGGGTTTAGGGTTCAGTTTAGGGTTTAGGGTTGAGGGTTCTTGGGCGCTACACGTTGAGAGTTTTGGGGCTGTGTAGGGGCTCCGGGCCAGCATCTTTGTTGCACTGTCATGCGAGAAGAAGAAGGATGCCGAACTCTGGCCGATCATACCAGAAGGACGCGCTGGCCTTGATTTCAGCAACGGTCAGCCCTGTAGGTCCTTCAAAAGGTGGGTTATTTCGGGCCCAGGTAGGAACGTTTTAGGGTATCAGACTGCCCAAACTGCATCGGCGTACGGCACATATGCAATATTTACGACGGCTCGCGCTATCTAAACCCCTGCTATTTCGGTGACTCCTGAAAAAAAATCTAAAGGTCTTTTCAGTGGAGGCCGGCCCCCTTGAAGCTTTCTCAAGAGCAGATCCTTTAGTGGACGCTACCTCATGAGCCCTTCTGAATCAGCGTTATGCCACTAACCGCCATGCGTATGTGAGTTTAAGAGATCCGGCGCCGTCCAACTATAATTTCCTTAACCATATAATGCCTACGCCCCAGTGCTGAGGGTCTACGAATCCCACGTGCCTGATCTCAAAAACTATCACCTTTCTAAGCTTGGGTAGCTCTGCCTGGTTTAGGGAAATGCCCGCATAGTGGTAGTTGCAGGATGCAAAGTTGAGACTGATCTCTGCAAGCTGAACCTTAGAACCTTAAGCTATAAACCCCTAAACCCCAAACTCCTGACTCCAAGTGCTCACGTTATAAATCACCAACTCCAAGTGCTCACGTTATATATCACCATTTAGACTTATCCTAAACTCTAAACCCCGAGTCTCAAAACTAACCCAAACCCGGACCCCTAAACCCCTGAACGCAAAACCCGAAACAGCAAACCCCACATCCCTACCAGTTCACCTACCCAGCCGGTGGCCTTAAAAATCCCAAACTGATATCTTAACCCGAAGCTTCAAGCCTCAAAACTCCCAAGCCTCAACAGGGTTTTAGGGTGTTAGGGCTTAGGGGTTTTAGGGTTTTAGGGTTTAGGGAAACTCCCAAGCCTCACAATATGAAGTCTGAGTCTTGCTTGGCAAAACCTCGTACCTCCAATCAGAACTCGAAAAAAACCCACAGTTTTGCTCTTCGGTCTGTTACCGCGGAAATTCCTGAACCTTGCCCTAACCCTCCAGGTACCTACTATAGAGGGTACTGGAGCCCCTAGTAGGCACCTGGAGGGTTAGGGTTGCTTATAGTCTAGGGCTGAGGTTTTAGGGCTCAGATAAAGCCTAAACCCTAAACCCTATTGAAGTGCAAGGCGTGGAACGCCGAGACGGCTGAAGCGAACCAACAGCGCCAGAAGCTTCGCCGTGCAAATCGGTGGCAAGAAGATTCTTGTGGTCCTTCGGCTCCGACTATAGGGTTCGGGTTTAGGGTTCAGGGCTTTGGGCGTTTATTAAAGGTCTACGTGTGACCACCGCACTTGCAGGTCTGGCAGGGTCTACCTGTGACCCCAAACCCTACGAAATAGTAGGGGAAAGCCCCTCTTTAAACGTTAGAGGGTAGAACCCTCAAAGCGGTAGGTTTTGGGATCCATAGATAAGGCTCAGGAACCGTGGGCTTCAAGTTCCGGGGGACTTCTGCAGTTGATTCTGGACATAGTAGAAGTTTCCCTAAAACCCAAACCCCGTGTGGTTGTTGGGGATGAAAGTTCCTGTGTAAGGACACGACAGGCGTTCGTGCCAAATTCGAAGATTCTGGCGATAGAGTGGTAGAGGTTCTTTCACATACTGGCTCGTAGAGTTTTCTTTGGGCATACGGCCTTGGCATGAATTCTCGTAACGGTCGCAATGTATAGGGTTTCACACGTTTTATATTGGGGGGTGGTATAGTTGTTCAAAGTGCTCTTACATGAACTTCCTCTCACCCGCGAGGAGAAATTCCATGCAGGCACCCGCCATGGATCCTACAACTCAACCCGACACCCTAAACCCTAAACCGTAAACCCGAAACCCTTAACCCTAAACCCTAAACCCGAAACCCGAAACCCTAAACCCTAAACCCGAACGACATCCCGGAACCAAACCATGAACCGTACATATCAAACCCTGAGCCCGCGTTCCACCCAAAAAACAAACTCTACCGAGCCGAGCTCTAAACCTAAACAGCCCCAAGACCTAAAAGGGCTTAGGGTTTAGGGCTTTTTAGTTGTAGGGTTTAGGGTACTTAGGGCTTGAGGGTTTCAGGGTTTAGGGTTTAGGGTTTGGGGTTTGGGGTTTTAGGGTTGAGGGTTTAGTGAACTCTAGCCCCTGAAACCAAAACCCTAAGATGAGCTCAGCTGCTGCAGTGCCCGATTGGAGTACGCGGCCATGGAGCCCAAATCACGGTCGAAAGGGCTGTGCCTCGACGCTGCACGTCAACCAAAGGCTGTCTAAACATGTGCTTATACCCATCTATACCTATGTGTCGATCTATCGATCTATCTATCGATCTATCGATCTATCGATCTATCGATCTTCCAATCTTTCTATCTATCTATCTATCTATCTATCTTTCTTTCTATTTTTCTTTCTATCGATCTATCTATCTGTCGCTCTATCTATCTATCTATCTATCTATCTATCTATCGATCTATCTATCTATCTATCTATCGATCTATCTATCGATCTATCTTTCTATATCTATCCATCTCTCCTAGTTGTCGCAATCTGCCTCTTTCTTTTTATATATATATATATATATATTACTATGCCTATGTATATTGCCATGACTACGATAAGAGCAAGGTTTTGCATATAGTCTACAACACATCTTCAGGGGCTATATAGTTGGAAAGCCTCACTACCGTCCTGCACGGATCGGGTGTGTGGAATGCCGGAGGTAGGCAGGTTCGGAGGACAGAGAGTCCCAAGAATCCGACGTAACCTTGACTTCGAGCTCTGTCAAGACGAGGTACCTTAAAATCGGACCCTTATGACATACGATTTGGGGTTTAGTAGTTCAGCGCCCTTTTTGGGCCTTATGATACAGCCCCAGGATCAGACCCCAAACCCTAAAACCCTTAACCGTGGACGATCAGACATATAGGGCCAAGGATTGGGGATGACGTCTTGACGGGTCCACAGACGGTGCAGTGCAGGTGCAACGTCCGCAGCGGGAAGAAGGCGGCGACCATGTAGAAAACCCACCTGGGTTCAGGGTTACGGTGGAAGCCAATTTGATGGTGTACTTAACTCCCCGCTCGAAAAGAAACTATGGTGGCCAGAAACAGGTGCTAAGCCCGAAATAGTGAACCCTTGTGACACCCTGAGAACTCTCGCACTCTAAACCCTAAACACCCAAAACCTAAACCACAAATCCCCAAACCCCAAACCAAACACACCCCAAATCCCAATGCCCTAAACCCAAAAGCGTGCCGGCAGGTAGCAAATGACCCAGAGCTCCGAAGCAAAGCAAACGAGAGGCCAGGTGATCTAAAGCCTTCCGCTTGATCTTTAATTATAGGGGTTTAGGCTTGAAAGCTTAGGGGTTAAGGGGTTTGGTGTTCACGTGTTAGGGCTCGGTGTTTATAAGAGGTTCGGGGTTTCGAGGATGAGGGGTTCTAGGGCCTGAGGGCCTAAAGGGGTTAGGGCTACGGAGCTTACGGGTTGAAATGTTTAGGGTTTTCCTGGGGTTTGAGGGCTGGGGGTGCAAGGACTTATTAGGCGTTTATGGGTTGAAGGGCTTGTGGGTCTAATATAGGGGCCGTAATAATTAGAATAGGGGGGTTTGGGGTATATATATACTATATAAGTACAGTAAGGAACGCCCAAATAGTATCAGTGATTATGAAGGCCCCGATATTAGGGGCTTAAGGCTTTGAGGGTTTTGGATTGAGGTCTCCGGGCTTAGGGCATTAGGGCTTTAGGGTTTAAGGTTTAGGGCTTTCAGGGTTTCGGGGCTTTGGGTTTAGTTTTTAAAATCAAGGCATTGGGTTCAGGGTGGAGCATTGAGGGAGGATCTAAGGTACTTTACTGGGGTTTGTAGCACTTCATTTGGTGTAGCTTTGGGGCACAGTCTCTGACATAGTTCCGATTGGCAGCTGCCTTGTTTTCTATTGTGGGATCGTGATCCCTAAGCCACTAAAACACCTGAAGCCCATGCACCCTACAGGCCTCGAAAACCTAGCCTCGAAAGCCTGTAAATTCTAAACCCTGAGGCCCTTGAACCCCTAAACCCATATAGCACAGAAAAACCTCATATAAAAGAAGGACCCGTAAACGGACCATAATTTTAGAGAACTGCCCATATGCATGCAGGCATGGGTCCCTTCAGGGTAATGTGAAAACTCCTCAAGAGGCTCTTGGCTCCTAGCTGGTTCAGGGTTAGGGCTTTAGGGGTTTAGGGTTTTAGGGTTTAGGGGCAGTGGGTTTGGGGCTTAGAGTTGAGGGACCCCTCAATATGGACAGCAAGTACTGGGAGCCTCTTTGGAGACGAACCCCTACATATTGAAGGCAAAATCCTAAATCCTAAACCCTAAGCCCTAAACTACACCAAACTCCACAAGCCTAACGCTGAGGATCCATGTGGCTATACTGTACAAAACTCCAGGGGCCCGGCTTCATTCATGAAATCGGGTTTAGGGTTTACGGTTTTGTGTTGGGACCCTTGCATGGCAAGGTTATCTTATATTCTACAAGCCCTCAAACCTAAACCTAAAACCCCCAAACCGAAAAACCGTAAACCCTAGACTCTAAAGCCCCAAACCCTGAAACCCAATACCTAAACCCTTAACCCTGAAGCCCTGAACCCAATCTCCAAATGGGAGTTTCTGAAAACAAGGGGTACCTTATTTTGGGGCCCTTATAATAAGGATCCTACTATTTAGGGTACTATATTAGGGTCCCTATTTTCGGACACACCCAAATGGCTTTGAGTTTCATCACCCCAGCCTCCTCTCTCTGGGAAGAGTCGTGGAAGCCGCCTCGGTACCTCTTCGGTGTTTAGGGTTTAGGGTTTAGGATTTAGGGTTTAGGGTTTAGGGTTTAGGGTTTAGGATTTAGGGTTTAGGGTTTAGGATTTAGGGTTTAGGGTCGGATTCGAGTGTCCTTCTTTGGATGGTCGGTGCTTTTCCTTCAGGGCCAAAGAGAGTTTAGGGTCCTTCCTCGGATGTTACGGGTTTAGGGTTTACCCTTTAGAGGTGTAGACACCCAAACCCCTAAACCCTAAACCCTAAACATTGAGGGTTTAGGGTTTAGGCCTCAGGATTTTTGCTTTTGCTGTGTCGGAGAGGGGAGCCGAGTCTAGAGAGTCTTGAGGGCATGGGTTCACATCTTAGGGTGCTTTCTGGAGTAAACTCTTGGGGGTTCAAGTTCTCATACCTGGACCCTAAAGAACCTAGCTTTTTAGGGTTCCTTCACATGATTTCTTTATACAAGTCCTTAAAAAAGGTAGGTTATTTGGGGTTAAGGTAGGGCTTAGAAGTATAGAGTTCAGGTCTTTGAGGTTTAGAGGTTCACGGGTACTTGTCGGAGATGGGGGCTTAAGGTTCTTAACCGGTAATTACTTACTCCATTAAGGGAGAACCCTAAACCCTAAACCCTAAACCCTAAACTCCATTAAGGGATCGGAGCCTGTATTTCTGCGGGAACTCAAGAAGAGCAAGGGCCGCACCTGAGGCCTGAAACGACCATAGCCTAATCTTTTCGTAGGTACCTAGAAGTTCGATATGGGAGTTTCCGAAAATAAGGGTTACCGTATTTTGGGGGGTCCTTATAATAAGGATCCTACTATTGGGGGGTACTATGTTAGGGTCCCCTAGTTTCGGAAACCCCCCCATATTACTAGCGTGGTGAAGTGACACCGTGCAAAGTAGGTTGTGGTAGTTTCAGGAGTCGCCAAGCATATTGAATTGTATGGCCGAAGCATAGGCCTTCTTGAAGCCAAAGCTCCAGCCCCGTGAACCCCAACCTTGGGCCCAAGACCCTGAGCCCCTGAAACCGAACCTCGAACTCCACACTCTAAACCCATAAGTAGAACATCATACTCCCAACTCTAACCCCCCAAACCCTAAACTCTAAACCCTTAATCCTCAAACTAAGGCCCAAAGTCATGTGTAACTGCCGTGCGGGGGTGCACAGCGTGCCACAGCGTGTCGATGGAGCGAATGCAGCTCAGGAGGCCTTCTTCGCAGGATTCTTTTGCTATAATCTCGAGTATACTTTTGTTCCTTTTGGAGGTTGCCCTGTAGGACCCTACATACAAGACTATGCCTATAATCTATAATCTCCACTATAGTTCCTTGTGGAGTCTACACTGTAGGACCAAAAAAGTGTGAAACTGGTTCAACCAAAAAAACAACCACAAGGCAGACTACAGGTAGTGCTTGGTAAGGGCTCTTAGAAGACTTCATAAAGGTTCGTATGAGTGATTCAGAGTGGTTCCAGAAGTCTATTAAGCCTGCAATGTTGCGGGTGTTTAGGGTTTAGGGGGTTGA
>CAJNDV010032984.1:17099-29544 GCA_905221635.1 Symbiodinium sp. CCMP2456
CCCCCCCCCCCCCCCCCCGGATCTAGTCTTTAGGGCTTTGGGCTTTGGGGTCCGGGGCTTAAGAAATTAGATTTGGGTTTAAAGTTAATTTAGGTTTTAGGACCCTACACCCTAGACCCTGGCCCTAAACCCTAAACCCTGGGTTTAGGGTCCAGTCTTCCTAACAGGGCTAGTCTGGTTTTGCCTAGTGAGGGCTCTACAAGATCATAGCCCAAGGCGATTTGGGTAGTTTAGGGTTTAGAGTTTAGGGAGGATTTGGGTATGACCCTCTAGGTAGTGTCTAAGGGTTTACGTTTCACAAACAAGCTCGTACTTGCATTGACAACTGATGCTGTTGTCATGACTCTGACTTTGAGTGTGAAAAGACAAGCCGAAAGACATAAACCCAAATAGTTCCGAACCTAAACCCTAAACACAAAAAGCTCCGTAGATGAAGCTGACCATCCTCACGCCAACACCCTGTGGAACCGCCATGCCGAGGGCACCTGCAGCCATCACTAGCCGTGTATTTCGTTACACTGAAAGCTAAGAACCCCGGGTGTTGCCGTGCTGTTGCAGAAACATATGCAGTCGAAATGGGCACTAGCATTCGCCCATCCGTCAGAGTACGACTCTCCATGTAATTATAACATACGAACATGTGTTGTGATCGTATACACCCCTAAACCCTAAACCCTAGCCTAAAACCCTGCCTAAACCCCTAAACCCTAAACCCTATAAACCCTAAATCTCGGACGTCTGAGCGAAGTTGGAAGCCTTCTCGCTTGGGTGCTTGGGATTTTGGGGATCAGAGATCGGGATTTCGCGCATCTAAATCCCAGGCTACCACCTAAATCTGAGACCCCTCAACGCCCCTCACAGCCCCCAGCAACAGCACCCTAAACCCAAATCCCTAAAGCCTAAACCCTAAGGCCTAAAACCCTAAGCCCTAAACCCGAAGCCCTGAACCCTAAGCCCTAAATTCTGAACGCAGGACCCTTAAGCTTCACCTGCCTACGCTGCAGAGCACGAAGAGCAGCTGAAATGTTCCCAAGGGCCAGAGCCTCTTTCGGATGTTTGCGACTTAAGTTGGCTGGTTTAGGGTTCAGGGTTTTAAGGTTTTAGGGTTTAGGGTTTTAGAGGTTTGGGTTTAGGGTTTACGGCTTTAGGGTTTGGGGTTTAGGGTTTTAGGATTTAGGGTTCTAGGGCTTAGGGTTCCAGGTGGTATTGGAGGATTTAACGTCGATTTTCCTATATGGGAGTCTTTGCAGGTTACGGGACCCATCGCACACCTATTAGCAGAACGAGAGGATCGGCCGTTGTCCTAAGAGTCCGTGTGCCTATACAGTATATTGTTTTGGTGTTAACCGCCCTCATAGTCATCACATACATAACACCAAAACATACATTCCAGTAATCCTCGTAATCCTGCGGAATGTATTTTACCAGAACTAGACAACAAGTCCTAAGAGCACTAAAGCAAGGCATGTAGAGCAGTACCTGCTTGAACACCCCGGGCCTCAGCACACATACTCTTGAACCATGGAACTTAAGCCTTAGGCACGGCACAACCGCCGCCCCAGACATTTGCGGAGAAGCCTCAACTCTAAACCCTAGGCACGTGCTTTGAATCTTCAGAGGAGAACATCACCCAGAGCTTGGATTTGCTTGTAGCAGTTTAGTCGGACAGTTTGTAGGGTTTTGGCTTTTTTTCAGGTTTTGGTGCTTTATAGGCAACCCTAAACCCTAAACCCCTAAACCCCCAACCTAAACCCTAAACCCCTAAACCCCTAAACCCCAAAACCCCTAGACCCTAAACCCTAAACCCCAAAACCCCTAGACCCTAAACCCTAAACCCCCAACCCAGGTGTGAGCGGTAGCATTTGGACTTGGGCTTCTGAACTTCGTCCCAACACTCTAACCTTAACCATCCCTACGATGACTTCGATGACTTTAATGTAGGGGCCTTAATAATTAGATTAGGGTTTTGGGCCTCTTTTTAATATATTGTTTTCATAAGAAACCCTAAGAATGACATTGGCAATTATTCAAGCTTCTATATTAAACCTTGGACCCCCTGTCGATTCTGGGCTTTAGGCTTTGGGCTTCGGATGGGGTTCAGGACTTAGGGCGCCCCCACACTGAAAGGCGAGTTAGCGACTCCGAAAAACTGATCTTGAATCTGGACACAATCTGTATGTCTTCCACCTGTCGGGTTCCTAGGTGTAGGTAGGGATAGCGACGCCTTACACATTAATGTAGTGGCCTTCATAGTGAGAATAGGGTTTGGGGGTATATTATACGATAACTAACTATAAAGTAAGGAACCCCAAAATAGTATTTGGTAATATTATTTAGGCCCCTATATTTGGCATTTCCACCCGGGCAGTTTAGGGTGCGGGGGGCTGTAGAGCCTTGTTTGCACAGGAAAATAAAGCTTCCTGCTGAGCAACATCCCATCTGAGCATCGGAAGCGATAGTCGCGCCATCTGGCCTGCAACAGCCACGATTCCCAAAGCCTAATTCATTCCGTAAATCTAAATCCTGGAAATATAGGGTTTAGATTTTCGGGTTCAGGCTGTATTCTACCATGAGTATGCAGGGGCAGCGTTGCTAGAGCTTCGCCGGGCCAACCTGAAAAACAAAAACTAAACCCAAACCCTAAACCGTAGGCAGCTTTGCCAGGATCCCCGGCTGAATTGAAAACTATATTGGTAGGTCTCTAAACTAGGGTCCCTTTTTCGGGTCCTTTTTATAAGGGTGCCGTACTGTATTGGGGACCTAAGAAGGGACCCTAATTCAGAGAATTACCCATATGGGTTAAGGGTGTAGAGCCTCCTAAACCCTCAACCCTAAAAGGTAAGTGTAGGGCCGGGATCCCGGTAGTTCTGAGAATTCGGGTGCCTTTCAGGGTCCTTTACTAACTGGGGGCCGTGGGATTTTGGGGAACTGAAGGCAGGACCCGTATTCAGAGAACTACTTATATTCTTAAGCTTGAGGGTCCTACACGCATGGGTAGGTTTAGGGTTTAAGGTGTATGATCATGAAGGTGATGATGGTGATGATGATAAACATAGGAGTGCGAGCGTGTCTTTGTTCATAATGCTATGACTTCCCTTGTCATCCTTACCACGTTTACCACGTCTGCATCGCCTGCAGGACCTCAGACTTTTCTTCGCAAATCCTTATCCTATAATGTAGGGGCCTTAGTAATTAGAATAAGGTTTTGGGGCCCATTTTGCTATAATCATAATAAAGAACCCCCACATAGTATTGGTTATTATTTAGGCTCCTATATTACATGCAGCTGTTAAGTGTCTCAGGGAACCCAAAGCCTTCTGGTTGAAAGCTTTTCTCACGGGACTAGTTTAGCATGCGTACTCTATATATCTATATATATATATATATTTATTTATTTATTTATTTATTTATTTATTTATATTTATTTATTTAACTATTTATTTAAAATTGCTATAGCCATATATTGCCATTATTCAGGTTCCTTCATACACCCCAAACCCACAAACCCAAACCCCAAGCCCCCAAAGCTATAGACCCTAACTCCAGAACCCCACACCCCAAATTTTACGCAGCCCTACGTCCTAACCCCTAAACCCAGACCCTAAACCCTAAACCCTAAACCCTAGACCTCAGAAGAGGACCCACCTGGAGATGTCTTTGCGTGTGACTGAGGAATTTGTCGGGAAGAACCGCGTCACCAATCGCCCACCTCGAGTGGGAGATAGCGTGTACTACAGGGGCCTTAATAATTAGAATAGGGTTTTGGGGTCCTTTGTAGTATAATTATGATAAGGAGCCCCTAAGATAATATTGGTAATTATTGAGGCCCCTTTGTTTAGGAGCTTCGCGTCTTACGGTCTTCAGGTTTTAGCAGGTTCAGGGTGTAAGGAATTAGCGCTTTAGGGTTTAGGGCTCAGGGTTTAGGGGATAAGGGTTTAGAGGCCCTAATCTAAGGTTGAAACCATGGACCCCTAGTATGGGCCCTTAACCCTGGGATCCTCATACACCAACTATATACCCTACATGTACCCTTAAGTGTCCCTAGAAAGGCCTAAGGGTCCATATCAGGGGCCCATACTTCTAACCTTAGACTAAAGGCCTGCCGAGTTTAGGACTTCAAGGCCTGTTGGGTTTACGGTCTCTGATGCTGATGCTTGTGTTCTTGGGTTTGACGTGGCTGCTCAGGTGTACGGTGTACGATTTTTAGGGTTTAGGGTTTAAGGGTTTATAGGTCGTACTTACTTTCCCAATAAGCCGGGGAAATAAAGGTAAAACTTTCAGATTGCTAATAAGTGTTTAGAACCCATAACGACTAAAGGTTAGGTGTTGGAAAACAAGGCTTAGTAAAGAGTTTAACGCCTAGGGTTCAGGACTCATTTTTATGGGCCGGTCGCCAACAGCGAATGGAGATAAGCAACAAAAACACAGCAAACCCGACAAGCCAGTAAAACCCGAAAAACCCAAGGAAAGGGACCCAAACTGATTAACAACTTCGCATTAGGCATTGCTGTCAACAGCAGAGTACGGAAGGAACGAGCATCTGCAACCCTAAACCCGGAACCCTAAACCCTATATATACCGTGAACCCTAAATCCATGACCTTAAAGGCAACAAGGTCCAGGTGCTTGCCCCAGTACTCATCTACTCCCCCGAAGTAACCAAATACTTGCTAACCTTCACGAATTATGACTCTCCTAAGCTCAAATGCCTGATTGCTGGGACAGAACAGAACCCCAAACCCTACCTGTGACCCCCAACCCTACAAATAGCAGGTTATGACCCCTTAGTTAGAAGGTAGAACCCCTAAAACGGCAAGTTTTTGGATTCCCAGGTAAACCCTAAACCCTAAACCCTAAACCCTAAATCCGATTCCAAGCCCGGTCTGAACTCTCAGACTCCCCAAGGGGTCCGAAGAGCAGCAGCCGGTGGCAGACCCTTTCGGGATAGACCGTGATGTCGACCCGGTATCTTTCAGGGCTTAAGGTGTTTAGGGTTTAGGGTTTAGGGGTTTAGGGTTTAGGGTTTAGGGTTTAGGGGTTTAGGGTTTAGGGTTTAGGGCTTAGGGTTTAGGTTTTAGGGATTAGGGTTGTATCTTTCGAAAAGCCATGGTTTGGGGTTTAAGGGTGTAGGGTTTAGGGTTTAAGGGCCAGGTTAAGGGTTTAGGGTTTAGGTATCTCTCGAAAAGCCATGGTTTAGGGTTTAAGGGCTCAAGTACCCTAAATCCGAGCCCTAAACCCACATAACCCTAAACCCTCCACCCCTGCACCCTGGGCCCTAGATGCTACATGCCGATTCTGAAACCCTTGGCCCTTTAAAGGGGCCTGCGGAGTGTTTCGGGCCCCGGAGTCTGCGATTTTCGGTTCCTCCAAGGGCCTTAAGAATTAGAAACGGGTTTGGGGGCTCCTTAAAAGTAACTAAAACGATGGAACCCTGGAATACTTTTGAAAAATATTTAGGCTTCTACCTTAGGGCCTGAACACTTCTACCTGGACACTTATACCGATTAGTTTGGGTGTTAAAACCCGTATCCTACCGCCAAGCTACCAGAAGCTTTATTAGGAAGCCCTACGGAATGATGCTTGCCAAAAAAAACCATAAAACTACCATGAAACTTAATCAGCGAGCGGAATCATAATACCGAAGAGGGGTTTAGGGTTGAGGGTCGAGGGTTTAGGGAGGGTTTAGGGTTTAAGGGTTTAGGGGTTAAGGGTTTATAGCGTTTATAGGGTTTGGGGCCCCTTACTAAGGATCCCGGGAGCAATTTAAGAAGAATCCCTTACTAAGGATCTTTCAATAAAACAATTTCGGAGGGATCCCTCACTACGGATCTCTTTTTAGAAGGGAGTCTTGCTAAGGATCCCTTTTCGGTAAGAAGCTCTGGTAAAGGATCCCTTATAAGGAATCCATGGGGTCTTCCCCTGCCTCCCTTCACGGGCATAACGATCTTTAGGGTTTAGGGTTTAGGGTCTACAAGATCATAACGCCTATCAGTAGGGATCTATAAACCCCCCAGCCACTGAACAAGCGATTCCCCAGCCATCTCCAAACAACCTGGCCCGGAAGCATCAGATATCGTGAAACGGGTCCCCTAAACGCCTAAACCCTAAACCTCTAAACCCTAAACTCCTAAACCCGGGCCTCTTCTCACTGGACCACTCCACCGTCCACTGCAACTCCTGATCCGCTCCGTTGCCAGAAAGCCCACATAAACTAAAACGGTGCTACGGTTTAGGGTTTGGGATTTGGGGTGTAGGGTATAGGGCATGAAGGTTGTGAGGGTTTCTGATGGAAAACATGAAAAGGATACCCAGAGGGTCCACATATCCTACTACTACACGCTGTGGGCTTTAGGGTTGTCGGTATAATATACTATCATGGACTTAGGTGCCCCAAAAACATCCAAGCTAGGAATTGCCCTGAGCTGCAGCTGCACTACCACAACGTGCTTTGTTGAAGGGTTCTAAACCCTAAACCCTAAACCCTGGACCCCAAACCCTAAACCGATTTCAAAACGAGCCACGAACTACTTGGCTGGAGCATTGTCAAACCCTAAGTGTCCATGCAGCCTCGCTCAGGGCTTAGGCGCTATCTTGGTGCATGCACCCTTGACAAGAAGCGTAGATTCTGCATGGTAGTACAGGTTCCACGGGCAGTCGCATTTTCTCGGATCCGATAATAAGAAAAATGGGGCAACCAAAAACAGCACTCAAATCCAGGGCCGCTGCCATTCGAACCGATTGTTGAAGCCCCGATACCAGCTCCGATCTGCACTTTGCTTTGTAGGCCCTTGGACCGGCTCTAGCGGATTCATATAGAAACTGATTTGAAGAGTCTGAAACCACCGAAGCCCTAAATCCCCACAGCACCGGATGTATAATGTACGGGTGTGTGTAGTATAAATACATACATATATATATATATATATACAGTATGTATACATATATAGAAATAAGCAGGTATATAAAACAGAGAGAGAGATAGTACATGCAGAGTGAAAGCCCAAACCCTGTAAACTGAAGCCCTACAAATTTTCCTCCTGTTGTCTTAACCGCCCTCAACATAGAACAGTGCTCATCGAACATGATACTTGGCACATTTTGGCGGGCGGATAATAGTGGGCGAAGCGATCACATCCTTCGAAACACCAAACCCGAGAAACGCAAACGCTGAAACAGATTGAACAAGAAACAACCCTAATCCAGAAGAGAACGCACCGAAAACACACAGAACATACATATACCCTAACCCTCCAGGTACCTGCTATAGAGGGTACTCGAGCCCCTAAACCCCTATATAGTAGGTACCTGGAGGGTTAGGGATAAGCATACCAATCTACATGCTGTGGCTCGTAAGCCCTGAAATCGAATGCGTGCAAGCTTCCCAGAGACTCCACAATCCGTAGCTTAAGCAGCATACCTTCAATTACCAAGGGATTCCTAACCTGATTCACGGTACATGCATTTGATTTAATGTAGGTCCCTTAACAATTAGTATAGGGTTGGGGGGTTCCTGATTATACTATTTAATTATAGTACAATATACCCCCAACCCTGTTCTAATTATTGAGGCCCCTATATTAGAGCTATTGGGACCCTCTGTCCGAACCATCCGAGAAGCCTGCAGCAACCGCTCGTGAAGAGTGGGCAGCTGCAGCTGGGCTTGCGGCCAGTAGATGTTGCAAACATCAGCATATCCTCGGGTTTAGGCTTCAGCGGTTTCGGGTTTAGGGATTAGGGTTTGGGTTTTAGGGATTGGGTTTTAGGGGTTGGGGTTTAGGGTTCAGCGTGTAGGGATCTTTCAGACATCAACAGACCCTAGGGTTTAGGGTCTAGGGTCTACAGTTTAGGCACATCAGCATATCCTTAGACCGTAAAACAGACATCCCAAAACCCCTCCGAGACACCAAGCCCCATGTATAGAAGCCCTTGTTTTGAGCCTAAAACGCTCTTACAAGGAACCCTTGAAAGGAATCCGTAAAGGATCACATTACAGGAACCCTAAACAACACATATGGACATCAAAAGGTACACTCACGCCGCGCCACGGTTTCCGTCTTGGGACTGCGGGGCTCTCGACGGGATGATAAATAAAATCCTAAGCCCCTAAGCCCAGCAATCATTCCGGCCTGGTAGGAATCCCGGCCGGAGTTTAGGGTTAGGGTTTAGGGTTTAGGGCCTTTAGGGTTTAGGGGTTTAGGGTTGGGGTTTAGGGGTTTACGGGTTTAGGGTTTTTTTAAAGGTTGGGTTCGACTCTTTCGTGTCTGCCAGCGGTAGACTCCCAACAAAGCACTGCATTGTTACAGCGCCCCGACTGCGAACCAAAACACTTAAGGCCTCTTAGGGTTTAGGGTTTAGGGTTCAGGGGTTTAGGGGTTTGGGGGTTTAGAGGTTTAGGGTTTAGGTGCAACCCACAAAAAAGAGGGATTTCGCTGCATAAACATATAGTAGTTCTTTTTGTGGCTTATATTTAGGAGCCTATCAGGTAACCAACAAAAGGAACTACTACGGGGCCTATGGGTACTTGTACAGGGGCTTTATAAAGAGGGATGCGACTACTAGTTGTTCAAACCCCCTATGTTGCGCCAGGGTACGCATGATGTAAGCTGCCGTATCCTCTGCCCAAGCATCCACCACTTCCTGGACATGGCGGCATGACGGCTTGCATCGATTAGGGTTGCTGTGGGGTCTAGAGTAGCCCTAAACCCTAAACCCCAAACCCTAAACCCTAAACCCTAAACCCTAAGTTACAGGGCTCAGGTGTCGATAGGGGCTCAGCAGCTGCGAAGCCGCAAACCCTAAAAAGGCTCTGAGAGCTGAAGTGTCACGTCGATTCCTCCTAGCTGCAAAAGAATGATCATAGTAACGAGGAGAAGAAGGCTTCATAGTAACGAGGAGAAGAAGGCTTGATAGTAATAAGGAGTAGGAGGCTTCATAGTAATAAGGAGAAGAAGGTTTCATAGTAACGAGGAGAAGAGGGCTTCATAGTAACGAGGAGAAGAAGGTTTGGCTTTTGCTACAGAGGTCTTGGTGAGGCAAACTGGCGACTGTATCTGCGCAGAAGGGATGCTTTGCGGGATGCCGGGGTTTAGGGGTCAGGGGAAACTACCTGGTAACTACTCATAGGCCCCATAGTAGTGGCTTATATTGAGGATCCTATCAGGTAATCCCAAAAAGGAACTACTATGGGGCCTATGGGTAGACCCTACACTGCATTACCTCCTTTTGCTACTAGTGGTGCTCTTTTCTTGTCATCGGACCCGAACCACAAACTAGGTCATCAAAAAACGTACTACCCTCCGCTGTCGTTTTATACAGCTACCCATCTATGCCGTACCTCTGAAGCCCAACACCCCGGACCCGATACCTGTCAAGTTCGGATTCCGGTGCAAGACTTAATATGGGGACCTTAATAACCTTAATAATTAGAACAGGGCTTTAATTCGGGCTCATTCTAGCATAAATATGATAAGGAGCCCCAAAATAATGTTAGTAATTCTGTAGGCATGGGTTTAGGGTTTAGGGGATTTGCCGTGCGCGGATCTTCCAAGAAGACCAAGCTTAAGTCAAATGGTTGCCATGCCAATCCAGGTTAAGGGTTTAATTTATAAGGTTTAGGGTTTAGGGTTTAGGGTTTAGGCGGGAGTATGGTGAAAGTCCGGTTCTTGCACTGTAGTGGGCCAAACGAATGGAGAAGAAGGGTTCGACAAAGGCTTTGCCTTCCACCAGCTTCTCGGTATGCGCACCCGTGCCGAAACCGCAAAGCTCGCAAGTATTCAACTCCCATTTCGCATTGCCTTCGTTGCACACGAAGATGTCGTAGTTCTTGTCCACGACGATGCCCAGAAATGCCGGCTGTCGCTGTCGTGATTTTTGATGCCAAACCCTGAACCGTGGACGGAAATCTATGACAACAACGATCGTGAAAGCGTGTTGTTGTTGTTGTTGAGCTGAACACAGATTAGTAGACAAGGATACCCCAAACCCTGAAAAAAACTCTATTATACAGGCCGCCCTTTCCCATAAATCTGATCCCTTCTTAAACCCTTTCATTCCTCCACCCTGGACCCCTTAAGCCCTTAAATCCCTGAATGCCTAAGCCCCTACAACCCTCAACCCCTAAAACCTCACGTCCCTAAACCTGTAAATCCCTAAACCCCCAAACGCCTAAATCCTTAAGAGATAGGTTAAACTTTCTGGCCAGCAGCAGCAGCAACATTAACAGCACCAGTAGCATCATTAGCAGCAACAGCAACCGCGGCAACAAAAGCAGCAGCAACAAGAGCAGCATCACCACCAGCACCATGATTTCTTGAATCACAGGATCATACAGACTCGAATCTTCATCATCAACTGTCAACCCCAAATCCTAAACATCCCTAAACCCCATGAAGGACTACACTACACACTCTTCGAACCTAGGAGCTAAACCTTAAACTCAAGAACCTTCAACTCCAAACTCCAAAAGCGCGCGCCTAAACCCACCCCCACTTCCACACACACCCTAGACCCAAACCCCTCAACAGCAAAGAAACACGAAGGAGCAAACCCCTAAATCCTAAACCTCTAAATCCCTGAACCCCTGTATAAATACTAAAACCTTTGAATCCCTAAACCCTTAAATCCCTAACCCGAAATCCTGAATCCGTGAAACCTACACCTTTGAAACCGCTAAATCCCTTAAGCCCTTACACCGCTAAACCCCTAGACCCTAAATAGAAATTCCCAAAAATCCTAAACCGTAAACCCTAAACCCTAAAACCTTAAATCCTAAACCCCTAAACCCCCCCTAGTATCTCCAACGCACCGACCTCGGGACTGGGTAGAGCTGTGGTGTGCCACAGGCCTCGCAAGCGAGATGGCCGCACCTGCAAGGGTTTCGAGTTTCGGGTTTAGGGTTTGGGGTTTAGGGTTTCGGGTCTAGGGTTCAGGGCGTAGGGTTTAGGGTTGTATGTAGGGCCTACATAATTACCAATACTATTTCGGGGGCTCCTTATTATAACCTTAGTAGAATGGGCCCCAAAGCCCTTTTCGAATTGATTAAGGCCCCTATGACAGGGTTTTAGGGTTCACAGGCTCAGGGATTACCGCTTGGGGTTTAGGGCTTTAGGGTTTTAGGGTTTGAGGGATTAGGGTTTAGGGTCCTCAGATTAGGGCTTTAGGGTTTAGGGTTCACGGTTTTAAATTTTCAATTCTTGTGCTCTAATGTGTATATATTATATAGCATATGGTTTGGGGTTTGGGGTTTGGGGTTAAGGACTTTCGTTTGGGCTGTTCGGGCTCAGAGCAAACGGGCTTCTGGCTTGATGGCTTTACAGCCAGGAGCTTTGGGTTTCGGGATTAGGCCGTAAGGATTTCTACGAGTCTGCTATCATAACCCACTTTGCGCAAGGCTGCAGATGAAAGCTAGCCAAATAGTCTGTGGCTTTCGAAATCTTTGAGATCAGAACCGAATAAACCTGGATCTTAGGCCCTGAACCCTAAACCCTCAAAGCCCCAAACCGATTTAAACCAAAATCCTTACACTTTAGACTGGAGAGAGCCCAAAATCGGCCATAACCCGTAGACTTTGGTAATACACGGGCGGACGTATACAAACCACCCTAAGCCCTAGAAATCCTACAACCCGAAACCCTAAAACCTAAAACCTAAACCCTAAACCCAAAAACCCTACACTCCCGTAAACCCTAAACCCTATAAATCCTAAACCGAACCGCATTGAACAGCTCCCGGTATGCCATGTCTCTACCAGCCTTGCTCATCCAATATGGTTTTAGGGTTTAGGGTGTATCGGGTTGAGAGTTTATAGTTTATAGGGTTTTAATGTTCAGGGGATGTTAAAGCTTACTTCATCCACTGTCCCCTTGCCCAAATCCCTATAGACCCTACAAGCCCCGACTGAAAGCCCTATGAAACCCCAAACTCTGAACCCTCCATGCCCGATGCGCCTGTACGAAGTACTGTGAGAAAAGATGCTCGAAGTCCAGAATGGAGTTGCGCGAGTGTGCCGGAGGTGTCTGAACTGGCTTCAACTGCCTGGGAGGCGTAAGGAATTAGGACTGCAGTGTATACCCTTGGCATCAAAATAGCACAAAAGCCTTATATAGTAGGGTCTTTGGGCCCAAAAATCTTAAGCTATGTGTCATTTCAGGGTAAGGGATAGGGTTTATAGCTAGGGGAACCTTACAGAACAAACGCACCCGACTCTTGCCCTGGGTGGTTACATGTCCGGAGGATCCCGAAGTATAAGATACCTGGACCCTATAAACCCTAAACCCTAAACCCTAAACCCTAAACCGACTATAAACACCTACCCTTTTTCGGGCTCCTCAGGATGATTTCCTTGTAATTTTTTGTCCTTAGAAACGTAGGTTATTTGGGGTCCTGGTACCCTGAATTACTTAACCCTAAACCCCTAAACCCTACCCTGAGGCTCCGAGTCCCCATAT
>CAJNDV010032985.1:0-12042 GCA_905221635.1 Symbiodinium sp. CCMP2456
CAAATTCGTAACACCTCATGCCAAATTTGCCAATCGGCCAGGGCAGTCTCTACTACTCTCGGAAGTCCTTGAAGGGGCCAGGGTAGTAGAGACTGCCCAGGCCGATTGGCAAATTTGGCATGAGGTGTTACGAATTTGCCTATTTGCCTTGGTAAAGATAGCTCTTTAAGTCTGACGCAAGAGCCGAAGCATTATCTGACACCAGCTACCTAGCGGCATATTTGGATGCACGATCTCACGCAAGATATTAAGAGCTTTGTTCACGGTGTGCATGTCTAGGCCCCGCTCGAGAAATGGATGCCCTGCAAGCTGTTGCAGCACAATACCTGCCCAAATAATCAGCAGGTGTCCTTTCCATTGTCTGCAGCTGTCGCAGTAAATCTAGTTTCTTCTTCTCTTATTCGTGTTAACTGTCGCTTGTTCAGCCTGATCTATCAACCGAGCCTTGCATTGACTCTTTGAAGGCACAAACATCCAGGAAGGCTCCAGACTGCTACTGCTACATACTGCTACGCTACCTCCAGTGCGCACCTCGCTGCACCCTAGGCACAACGCGTGAGGCACGTAATGCGGCCTTCCGCAACAGCGCCTCCTTGGGGGCTCGCTGGGCCGGGCCTCGGTTCTGCGTCATGATCGTGGCAGGACAGTGAACGGCACAGCATCCGAGACAACATTCCGGAATCTTGGGATGTACTACCTGCCCACCGAGAAGCCCTCGCCACCCCTTCAGAAAATGTGCGCAAAGAGGGTCGCCGGAAGATAGCCCTGCACCGGCATGTTTAGGGGAAGGATAGGACTGGAGCTCCTGATTTGTAATGTGATGCAAACGAACCCCCACTTCGAAACCTGTGCCCTGGCTCGTTATACGGTGGACGGTACTCCCTCTCAACAATCCACAATGTGTAATTCCACCTCAAGACAACGGTTCAATAGCTTCTTTAGAACTACCGCCGTGTCCGCAAAAGTTCTGGCACATCAGCACGTCGGCTTATCTTCAAATGAACATGAATGAACATCCTGTCCTGAGGTCTACACCAACGAATGCGACGCCCAGAGGAGCCCTTGGCCAAGTTGAAATCGCCGTCCAGTTCATCTCCAAAATATATTCCTCCGCATCGTCAGTGGCTTGCTGCAGCATCTTCGCCTCGAAACAGCTCTTTTGATTTGTTCATAAGCTTTGCACCATAGAGCTGTGATCCAAAGAACTGCACTGCTTCTTAGATTTGCATTGCGGTCCAGGACCAGCACGAACGTCGTAACCGTCGTACATGCCCTTCCCAGAGATTTGAGTCATCCGTGTCTGGAATTGGGCAAGAACAGGTGACGACGACGCACTGGAGCCACCCTCATCGCTTGCTCCGCCGGCGGTCAGTTCATTTCTCCTGCTTGTCCGCCAAAATTTCCCGAGTCCATTCCGCTCCGAAGTCAGACGTGGGCGATTGCAACGACTCCGCGGCAGCTGTCCCGTGCACTTCAGGCACATCTTGCACCATGGCTGTGAGGTCTTTGCAGTCCTGTGCTGTCGGTTCAGCTGGTCATTGACCGACTCAGCTTACAGGGACCAGGCTTCAGCGTATGCAGAAAATAGCTGGTAATCTCTGCCTCTCTTCGTGGCACAATACCGCGACATCGTTCTGCTTTTGATGCACCAGCTGTCATATCCGCGTTGCAGAGCTAGGCGGCATGACCTCGCAGTTGCCAGATTTTGCAATCTGCCAGCGATTTTGTCGGCTTCGTCTGTTTGAAGGCAGCGCCGCAGATCCCCCACGAGCAGGTCCGTGTCCCAGCAGGAGACTCCCTGGGATGTCTCGGAGAGACAACGGCAAAGAGAAAGAAGGTCTGCCTCAGACAGCTCGTCATCGACAGCCTGGGCAAGCACTTCTTGATCCAGCGCGGTGTCGTGCTCGCCTAAGCGGCAGAAGCAGGGAAGTCCAGATGCCAGAATGTCCAAATTCAATTTCAAACACTGCAAGACAAACTCATCACTGTGTTCTTCAGCACCAGCATCTATGCCAGCTGCTCCGATACGCAGATGCAACATCTCGTGTAGCATGGTGGCGCAAAGGTCACGCCTTGTGAAATGGACCAGCGGATCCAAGACAATCCTCTTAGTGCTTGGATGCGCCCCACCGGCACCACCACGAAGGTGCCAGGTCTCGTCCAAATGCACCTTCGCCTCAAGGGCTCCACCGAAGAATTCAACGTTCGCCTCGTCGAAGGCCCTTACCAACCATGCCAGCAAATCCTCGTAGTTTGCATCGAGTGGCTGGTGGAGAATAGACATGGAGAGAGCAGGAAGTGGCTGCTTCTCTGCCCGGGTACGTACTCGCATTCGAGTGCCTCGGCACTTGCGTCGAAGACTCCCTGCAGGTCTCGGAGCACAGCTTGCGTAAACCGCGATCGCTCCACAAGGTATGCTCCAGCCGCTTGAAAAAGCGGGGACTTCGGCAAAAAAGTGAGCTTTGGCGTGGCCACAGTGTGCCACTGCGTGAGTTTGCAAACATGGCAGGGACAAAAAGCTTGGCATCTTCGCGGGGCATACAGGTGCATACTTTAGGCTTGATGCCGGAGACAGGACGACAACTCTAGTTGCCTGGCCACATCAATGGGACTCACAACGGTGCTCGCTCTTTTCTAAACGCTATTCCTTCCAGATCTCGTCAACTGTCGCATCTTCATGGAAGCAGCAGACCTTGCGCTGCGAGCAACATTTTGTTCTGCAGTAGTTTGTTGCGTCCTTGTCTTCTGCTCTGTGCCAAGAGAAGCGAAGTGGAAAGTCCTTTAGGAATCTCGGGCAGCCACGTGGACGTCCGAGGGAGAGGCGACCTGGCGCAACTCAGCTCTGGAAACTCTGAAACTCCCTCCTTTTCACCGAGTTGTCTCTTCCCTGATCTTCCCTTTCCACAGGGCCACCCTGTGGCATCTTCGCATGGACGTGGCGACGCGCGCCGGAGCTTGGAGCCGAGTCGTGGCACCCGGCCGAGTCGTGCTCTGGTCCCAACTTTAAGGCTTTTGCTTCGATCGCCACCCACCCAATGCAGAAAACTGACGTCGTGAGGCTCGGCGGTTGTGCGCAAACCCCCAGACCGAGACCGCATGCCTACCACCCTCGCACAGTCTGTCGGGAAAGTGCTCCAAGAATATGGCCCAGCTGAGACGTGCATCTGATCACAGCATACATCTCTGGAAGGCAACGTTGCCTTACCAAGAGCAACCCAGATCAACTTCAGTGCAAGCAAGTAGCATTGCTGTACAGGCTGTCATACATGGCCGCGAATCCATCCACACTATTGACATGCTTGACCTGGGAAGGCAGATGCTGAAAACAGACGTCTGGACACATCCTCACACTGGCGCATGCGCAGAACCAAACCCTAAAGAGCAGCCGCCAAAGGATCTACTACCTCGTGTGTGCTCTTGGCTCTTGAGAGAATCAAGCAAGACAGCCAAGCACATCGGATTCTGCGCAGGCTACTGCAATGATCTTCTTCATGCGGTCAATAAAAGCCTTCACATTGGAATCAGAACACAGAAGAAGTGCCAGCATTGCATCTTCATAGCGCAATGCCTGGTAGGAATGCTTGAGTTTCTCATTCCGTCCCGTCTTCGTGACCTGCATCGCGCATCTCCATGACGGCTGATTGCCACACGAGTCTGACACCAGACATTGAATTCAACTCATACGGGGTAGTAGAACATAGCTCCAGCTAGAACTCAATGCCATCAATCATGCCCCCAGACTAGATAGCTACACCGGAGACTCTTTTCGGGCGCTGGATACAGTCAGAATCTACGATTCGTTAGCATGCGCCGATCCGCCGGGCCTCGGCCACCATGCGGCGTCTCTCGCGCCAGGAAGATTCGTCGAAGAGAACTTCCCGCACACGCTTCTCAAAGACTTGATCCTGCTCTGATTCGGACGGGGCAGAAAGCCAAATGGCCAATGCACTGGATAGCGAAAGTCACTGCTGTGCCTTCATCTTCTTCTGGAAGACAGCTGGGCCGATCACCTCATAGACCCGATGATGCTCCAATTTTCATGCAAGCGAGAATGCACCACAGGCCAGGGCCATGTTGTACATCAGATTCGTTCCCATCCTCTAAGCTCTTGAAAAAAACGCAACCAGTCTTCTTGAAGATGGAGCGCCTGAGGGTAATTTGTTGGCGGAGCTCGCCATCGCACTTGAAGTCCATGTACACCTGCATGCATGAAGCGTGCAAACCCGTGTGCTCGGCTTGCCCAGAGCCCGGCCACGGTGTGAGTGTTTGGAAGTGAATCGACATCCTCGTAGGTAAAGACCTGCACCAAATTGGAGCTTCGTTCGCGGCTTTGCCAAGACGGGCTGCACAACTGTGGGACTCCCGGACCTCGTGGTAGAGATCCGTGGATCGAGCAAACTCGAGATGCTCCTCGGGTAGCTAAGTGTCAGTCTGCGGCCAAGGCCTCACAGGAATAAGCAGGGTCCTTGGAAGTCAGTCCGAAGACATACCTCCACACTGACGGATTTGACCACTACTCGCTCAATGTGAAAGGCATCGCGAAGGAAGTCGCAGTCGCCTCATGTCTCTCATCCGAAGACAGAAGGCCAAAGCGAGCGCGGTCTTCGCAGAGGCGCAGGAGATCAGCACGCAGCTGATCATCCTCAGACCGACGTCACACCGGGTCCCGAGGCCCGCTGCGTAAGCTCCGACCGTATGGGACTCAGCTGGCTGTGAATGCGAGGGGCCCAGTATCCACCAAGAGCTGCTCATCCATGTAATACGCCATAGTGTAGATTTCCTGCAAGCCACAAGATGAGGATCCGAACTCCAGGAGCAGGCCCCTGCCTTGGTCGCCACGATCCAGTCCTCTGCGCGCGATCCAACACGAAAGCAGAAATACAGCGCACTCATAGAGGGCTCCTCCAGGTGGGGCTCCAGGCCTTCAGAAACCTCGATCGAATCATATGCAGCAAACAACACAGGACAACCTCTGGCAAGATAGCAGAGCGCGGAATCAACCGAACACAATTTCTTGCGCCTCCATTTCCTGGAAGCGCCGCAGGTTGAAGGGTATCTCCTCCATGGCAAGTTCCACCTGGCTGACTTGTCTCCGACGTCCGCTGCGGCTGGTAAGGTTGGGTCACGGGCCATTGCAGGCTCTCCTTTCTTTCCCGGCGGGATCGTGCCACCTCAGTCCGAATTGTGAAGTCGCAAAAACCGAAACGCGGCTTCCGAGGCTCAGGCCCACGGGCTGCACCTGGTACCTTCCGTGGGTTGTTGCGGTCCCTTGTAGGATCTTCAGATCGTCGCAGGGCGCCTTGCCGGTGGCACGAGGCCGTAGAGCCTCGTTCCAACAGCCACCTGACCACCACGCAAGGATTGCAGAAAGCCACATGTCTGGCTGCTGCGGATACTGGCTACATGGGCACATGACATGGAACACACGAGCTGTTTTTACAGCCTCTCAGACGTTCCAGTCTGGCCGCGCTGCGAATTTTCCATTCGCAGGTTAGACATTATCGAGCTGCTCGGTGCAGCGAGCCGACACAACACACAACAATGCAGCTCGTCGGATGAAATCATAGTTGCCAATGCTGGTGACCGCTGAATCCAGATTCATGCGACTCGCTGCACCAAGTGCAAACCTTGGTGTGAGGCTACGATGTCACTCCACTGACCGGGCTGCAGGATGTCGCACACCTGGACATGAGAAGGGTAGCATGACGCTACATGCCAAACGTCAACCATCGGGATAGTAGCGAGATACAAGCCTCCTTGAAGTGCTCGCTCATCGCAGCCCGAGCCTTGTAAGAAGGCAGTTCAGCGTGCAGGCTCCAGGCCCCAGCTCCACCAGCTGAGCTTGGTGCGAAGTCGCGATCGAGAGAACCACACACCCGATTAACCCGATGTAAACCCAGAGAGGACAGAGCCGACAAGCCCACGCCTCTGGAGCGACCCAGCCGAGGTCACCACAAGCCAGAGCCCCCTGGCGAAGCGGCACGAAAAACAGAAGGAAGCTCAGAGCGTGGCGGCCGGTTGTATGCTGGTGAGTAACCCACCTGCCTTCTGCGCAGTTTCACAGTCGGAGAGCTTTCGGCAAAGCTCTATGAACTTCTTGGAGCTCAATGATATGAGCTCCGTTACCTGAGCTGCACATTTTTCAGAGAAGTTCCGTGCACACGGCAAAGCTCCTCCAGTCAATCAACAGCCACGACACTCTCATGCCACTGAACTTCTGTATGCACCTCCTCTCCACATCAAAAACACGTGAGGTCTGAGCATCTTTAGGTGTCTTTGTCCAGGACTTCCTTGGCTGTGCGCTCGAGGGCAGAAAGATGCCCTCATGCCCGGAAAACACCACGGCAGTACCAAGGAAGGGGCCGATCCTGCCGTATTTCCGAAATGGCGCCGCGAAGGAGGCGCTCCGCCTCTGCCCTCGTCCGGGAGGCCCAAGGGGCCTTGAGACGGAAAGAGAGCGGAATCCAAGCAAAGCACCATGGCTCTCGCGATTTTCGCTCTGTGGCCTTGGGATCCTCGGCCGGCTTGGTGCCCTCATGGAACTTCACCTAAAAGGAAACGGAAAGGGACTAATGGGAGAGGAGGAGCGGGGAAGAAGCACACGTACGTCTCTGACTGCAAGCGGCTTCCACGCTGTTGGTCTAACATCTCTACAGCAAAGGTGGTCTCCCAAACCAGCAATTTATTTTCTTTCTTCGTCAGGAAAGGCCAACGCCCAGAGACACCGAAGAAACAAGAAAAGAATGAGTGCGTAGGTGCGTGGCCAGGATATGCCTGAGCCGCATACTCTGCGTGGCCTGGGCTCTGCTCTGCATGAAGCGCCCCCCGGTGTAACGGCTGCTTCCCACTACAAGCCACAAGCCGAACTCTGAGCCTGCGGGCTTTGACTAATATGAGCTCAGAGGCCACTCCTGAAGGCCCGGGGCCAACCTTCGCCTTTTTGGCTGGGGGACCCTGCAGCGCGAGATTCTGCTCCCAAAGCCCCCGCCAAGTCATCTCTTCTCTTCTACCTGTGCCTCAGCCTGCAGGGAGGGCTCCGGCAGGAAGTTCACCTGCAAAGTTGGGTGCCGGAGGCTCACACAATAAAAGTGGTCTGAAGGCGAATCTGAGCTTTGGGGCTCTTCCACCTGCACTGCCGTGCATGGCGACTTCGCCAATTCTGAGGCACGCGAGGCAACCTCCCCGCAAAAGGCCCGCGGCCTCAAGCAAGCGAGATATAGCGAAAAACTCCTCGGTGCACGTCGAATCCCGCTAAGTCCCGGTCTGCACGGAAAAGTCCTCTGCGAGAGCGAGTAGTTCTGCTGCTTTCAGGGGAATCGCCGAAGATGACAACACCAGAAACCTTGGATGTGGCATGGGTGTGCTTCACTCGCAGCTCACTGCTCTCAAAGCCTCTAGCAACTTCATTGCGTTTCAGCTACCGGCCATAACCTCTCACTGCACTGCAATCAAGCCACGGATGTCGCTCGGGGCTCCCCAAGTACACCGTCTGCACCTCATTGCTTGCAACTGCTCGCAGCATGGCAGATCGTCGTGATTCTGCGCAAGGAGAATGCGCTCACTGGTGTCCGACAATACATTTCTTACAAGCATGCACGCAATGCACTTGGATCTAGTCTTGAGGCTCCTTTGCGAGGATTCTGCAACGTGTTTCGATCACTCATTCAGGAGCATGACATCTGGAGAAGATGTCACCACAGCTCCTCCGACACCACCGGCTCTGGCTCCTGATTCCAACTCTTGGCGAATGATGCGAAAGGCATTCGAGACTTCAGCGCTCGGCCTTTCCCAAGTCTCACAGCCACCCGTTTGCCGTCATCAGTGACCTGCGACCAAACCACGCGAGGCATGCGCCGAAGTCCCCAAAGCCACAAGCAAGGCTTGGTTCACTGCCATTAGCTCACAGGCATAAGTCCAACCTGCAGTATACGTGATGTGATGCAGGCATCTGACCCACCCAGACCCACATCTCCGCTCAGTGCCCACCCGCAAGATCTTGAGATTCGTGCCGACGGCCCGATGGTGATCAAGAAAAAAGACGGTGAGGGGGGCTTGCAGGCCCCTGTGTACTTCTGCACAAACCCAAAAAACACTGCGTTCCTTGGATGCCTAGCTGGCGACCTGCGCACTCTGTCAAACTCGAATCCGGTTCAGGCGTTCTACGGGGTCCCAACCTCACACAGCACCGCGGTACAGCGCCCCATGAAGGCGACAAAGAGGTGATCCTGAAGCATGTTCAGAGACCACGGACGTCAGAGTTTCAGCTTTGTTTTCTCCACTCCGGTCCCGCACGAGCAGTGCCACTGCAGCACCACATCCGTCGGCAATCTCCGGGTTCCTGTCACCAGGAGACTGCGAGCCAACACCAGGCTTGTTGCTCCCAGAGCGATAGCCTTATCAGGAGCTCTTGATCGAGAGTTTCCAAGCTCTTTGCCACCGCCTAAGCAAACTGATCATGCCATGGTGTGTCCTTGACGTTCGTCTGAGGCGTACGTCATGGTGCATCCGAGGCTGCCACAGTCTGAACAGACGCCGCAGATGGCGTGCCAGCCCTCACAAAAGGCTTGCTTCTGAATGCGCAAGCAATGGCACGGCGACACGGAGAATCGCTCACGTCGCGGTTGCGGGCCTCAACTCCGACAGTGAGTTCAGAAGCGCTATGTGGAAGTTCAATGCGCAGAACCTCAGAGGAAGCGTGTTCTGTCAACTTAACGGCATGGCGTCATGTGGCCATCCTTGCTCCAGCGATGGATCCCGGAGGAGGGCAGCCATGACTGTACCTGAGTCCTGAGGCTTAGCAACCGCGTGCTGGTCTGGCCCAGCGCGAGCGTGGCTGGCTTGATGGGTTGGCAATGGCTGGCTGTGGCACTGTCGCCTGCACTTACTCTGAAACATGGAAATCTGCTTGCAACTTCAATATCGTGGGTGTCGGGCAAGTGCCAGAGAGGAGCTCAGCGGACGCAGGTCCAGCAACTCCAACTCCGGCTCTGGAGAGGCCGTCGAACACGCAGTACAAGCCCATGGGTGGCTTCCTGCCGCGCAGCGACGTGTCAAGAAGCATCGAAGGCAAATTGCAAGATCGAGTCTTATGCAGCCAAACGCAGCCAAGCTTCCTCTCGAAAATACCCGTCGTTGGAACCTCGTACTTGAGCTGCGCCGCGACCTTCGGAGCTCTCAACATCTTTGCTGCATGCGAAGTCCCGCCGACCGTAGCGGCGCAGCTGAATCTCTGCGGGGCCTTGTTGAGATCCTTCACGATCACATGTCGAAGCACCGGCTTCTGCTTGGGATCCGCGGACCCTTGACTGAAGGCAGGGTGACTACAAGTTCCCACAGGAGAAAGAGATTCCAAAGTCTTGCAAATGCTCAGGATGGCGAAGGATGTTTGGAATCGCTTCAGTTGAGCTCGATGCAAGCCGAACTGAGCTGTAAAAAGGATGGTTGAAACACACCTAGGCTTTTCAGCAATCAGGTGCAGCAAGTGTATAAACATCCAGTTTCGGCAGCCCAGCCTCTGACATACACTCCGTCAACAAGCACGTTTGGTGGCCGGGCAGGTTTGTGCTCCTTCTCAGCTTTCTCCCGCTTCGCCAGAACTGCTTCCAGCTGCATCGGCATAGTGGCCTGCACTCCGCTGCTGGAGCGGCTGGCACATGTCATCACAAGACTGGATCTTGCAAGGAGTCCTGTATAGCTCCTCTGTGCGAAGTGTTGCCTTGCCTGAGGTGGTGTCAAGGTATCAGCTTTGCACAAACGATGACTCTCTCTCCGCCTTCGCCTTGCAGTTTGCTCTGCTTGGTATGATGTATTGGTTCTCGGACTAGCACTTTAAGCCTGTACCAGTGGCTTTCAAGGTGTCTTAAGTTGTCTTCTGCAAAGGTGGTGGCACCCAACTCCCGACCCACCGACAACACACCTTTAGCAACTAGCATCCATGCTCGACCGCTGGGCTCGCACTACTGTCAGCTGAACTTGTTGGACAACATCAGAGTGAGTCAGCGGCAGTCCCTTGAAGAAGGTGCCAGCACTTCCCATAGTCTTGGCAGCAATACCCTGCCAGGTCTGTCTGAGTCTAGTACGTCGAATGTCGAAGCTTCACGAATTAGAGAAATGAGCAACAGGGTCATGCAGCCATGCACTGTCTTCCTCCCAGCCTCTTTGTCCGCCGCCATCGGTAGCAAGGAACACGGAATCAGCAACGGCCCACAGGGGCCATGTCACGAAGCGGCAAACCTTCCCTTGTGAATCCTTTAGCTAAACCCTTGAGGCTGTGGCTGTGCGCCAGAAACGGTTGCGATTGTTTTGCTTGGCTTGACAAAGCTAACGAAACATAGCACTGGCGTGCTGAGAATGCTCAAGTGTGCAGTGAAGATTGCAATGATCTGAAGTGATCTGCAGCTGCTCGTTCTGTCCTTGAGCAGGCCAGAAGCTGGCAGGCAGGAAGGCGTAGAGCATTTGAGAAAACAAGGCAATGCCGCAAACATGCGTTCTCTACCCAACAGCCGTCATGGGCTAGTCTGGGAAAGTCCTCTATGTGGGCCAACCTTCGGGTGAGTGGACTCCATCACCGTCATGAAGCCCCAGCAGGCAGAGCGGTACAGATTCTCCTTGCTTCGCAGCTGTGACACATGCACGTCCCACAAAAATCACCTCAATGACATGGCCTCTTGGCATTTGTAGAAGTTGTGATACGCACCAAAAGTTCGTGTGAAGCCTGCCCCAGTCTACACAAGCAGCCACGTGAAGGTTACACGCTACTCTGCAAGCAAGGCCTTTCATCAGGTATCCCAACGCCATGTGGCTAAACGCAAACTTGTCTACCTCAGCCACCATGACAATACTGTCGCTGTCGATAGTCTGACTCGAAAGTGCATTGTGGCGCAAGCCCGAAGTAGCACTTCCCCTTGCCCCAAATCCGGCACCTGCAAAAAAGAAGCAGCTTGAACTGTCAAGACAGCTATGAATGGTTCAGAGCTGATGCACCGGCTCTTGCAGCTTCACATCATATTTTTGCCTGGCTCCCTGGTCTGTGTCAAAGACACCATCAATGCTTGCTGTGGCAAACTTCGAATTGTCAGTCCACGCGTCTAGGGAACCACACAACCTAGCAGCTAGCGAAGGATGCCTATGCCTAGCGGCCCTATTTCTTCAAACCGGACTTCGTCCCCACAACGCCAGAAGAAGCTGCTGCATGTTCTACTAGTAAAGTGGTACATGACAACGCTTGAAGAGGCCACACCTGCACGATGCAAGCAAAGGTAGTGGTGTCCTGCCGATATATACAAACGGGCACGATTGTCCGACGCTACTGAGAGCAAGAAAAACGAGTAAGGGCCCAGGATGGAATGCCGTGGTGTCGACGGCTTGGCCGTGGTGAAACCCCCCAAAAAAAATTCGTCCGCATGGCGGATGCAGTGCAGTGGAGCTTGCACACTCATCGTTGCGAGGCCTTAGAGCAGCTTCCGGAGCAGCTTGCGGCAAAAACAACCCGTCCTGACGTCTCTTTGCTACGAAGAGTGCCCCAAGGCTGGCGCATCAGGCCGCAATGTCATGACCTGAAAGGCCCAGGTGTCTCTTTTGAAAGCTCTTGTGAGGCAGTCCGGAGTCCCACATTTCATGATTGTAGACGTGGCTTGGCTTGCCTTGGCCTGGCCTGGCTTGAGATCTGATTAGTCTTGGTCAGGTTAGGGGCCATGGTCATTCGCAAATGCCATGCGGGAACATCATCAGATCCAGGAATTGGTGCCTGGAGACCTGACCGCTTAGCAGACGACGTCGAAGGGTTCTGACGACGAGAGCGACTTATGTCCAGCCACGAGAGGTGTGCAGCACCCTTCAGAAGTCGTTCGGTCAGCTTGACGAGCGTCATGTGGGGAGAGTGCAGAAAGAGATTACGAATGATTACAAGAATGACTCATGTGAGTCATATGAGATGTGCCATGGAAGCCGAATGATGCCGGGAAAGCACACAGACCGAGAACACTGAATCCAGAGACCCAGAAAACAAGTAACCGTGGCATGTATGTATGTATGTACACATAT
>CAJNDV010032985.1:12132-38323 GCA_905221635.1 Symbiodinium sp. CCMP2456
CATACATATTATATATATATATATGCCGTTGATGAGGTATCTCGAAGCAGCGGCGCTTCCACCATTCGCAGAACTAAGTTGCACACCTTCTGCTGCAAAATCGATCAGCGTGCGATGCCCCATGTGGCAAGCCAGCTCGATAAGTGCCTTTTGCTTTCAAGCAGCAATGACACAGTAGGTAGACGGCGCTGTGGTCTGAGGGTGCAGCTTGAGGGGCGCCTTTCAAGCGCGCCACAGCCGGATGCGACGCTATTAATTCCAGGACCTGGCATTGGCGAAGAGTCTGAGTTTCCTCAATGCTGTCGGTCTCCGGACGGCTTGCCTCTTTTTCACTATCCTTGTTCAGAACGACATGAGCATCGTCTGTCACCTGGCATCGAGACGACATAAAAACTGCTGCGAACAGAAGGCTGCCAGCATGGCTTTTCGCTGCTACAGCGTCTGTCGTCCCACATGAGCTCCCTCAAGCAATTTGTTGAGCATGCCTGTCCCAGCATGGTATCAGCATGCGACAAGCTTGCCCGCAGAACTGAAGAAAGTACGCGCTCTGCATCCGTTCCGGCAAGCACCTGCACGCAGCATCGTGTTCCGCTGGTTTTGGTATGGCTCCGCTTCATCAGTGTGGCAGATACTCGTGCCTCTTTCCATCTCAGAGGTCGCTGGGCACGACGAAGAAACAACCGTGCCGCATCCTCAGCTTGGCAGGGTTGCCCGAAGGCTAGCCAGAAGACATGGGCAAGATCTTGGCTGCCTGTTGACTTGGGAAGTTATTTGCCATAAAACCAAAGTAGCTTGCTACATACAGAGAGCCTCGAGATGCCCGAAAGCTCTTACGGAAGCTCCAACATATCCCAGTTCCTACCAGCAAAGCTCATTGTCAGATTGTGCTGCTAAGAGACCGCAGGCTTTAAGCCCTCAAGCTCGTAGTGCACAACCTGCCAGCAATGATGGTCAGGCTCTGCCGATGCATAGGGGGGAATCACCGTGCGATTCTAGTTGCAAATGCGAGTAATCTTTGAAGGAATAGTTTCGAAAGCGTTAAGAACACGAGCCTAACAGAGGGAGTGCTTGGGAGAGTTGACTGCTTGCAGGCCTTGAACTGGCTGCATCCTGGCCCCAGCAGTCGGTACCTGAGCGAGCACTGTCAGTGTCAACACTCTCCAAGGACATGTGGCACGGCTGAGGGAGCATTAAGTGCCGCGCTGAGAACTCACAACTATCCGAAGGTTCGGACAATGGCGCAGGATCTCGGAGAGAATGTTCAACATGTCCGGGCACCTGCACTTTGTACCAACTCCCAACCCTAACACGGCCATGTGCTCACTTGTGGAAACAGAACTCTTTTCACATGCGATGCTACGAAAGACAACAGAGGACGGGAACTCCATGCAAACTCCGACGCTCAAATACTCAGCGCCTCTCCAAGATTGTCCCGCAGCCGTGGATCAGGAGCAGTATTCCAAGCCCGCCTGGGAGACTTCTCACATTATCGCTGCGTGTCTCTTATCTGCGAAAACTGAGAGCGAGACTGGCATCGCCGGCAGACACTGCTTGCACCTTGGATCCTGTGAGGACAGGATCGTCAAACGGCTAGCTGCAGGAGATCTGCTAGAAATGTCCAAGAATTGTACTCAGTTTGAAAGGCGAAACGACTTTTGAACAGCCGGACGTGCCTCGGCTTGTGCTCCCCGTCTGCACGCTGGCCGTGTTTCGCCTAGGGTCAGACGATGTCGAGGCGAAGCAGCGCGACTAATACTGTCCCGTCATCTGCCTGGAGCACAATGCCTCATCACACGAAGCAGCGATACTGTCAAAGTCGCCTTTGCCATTTCGATGCAAGCAGGCTCAGCTCGTGCAGCAAGGTCTGGAGCAACTCCTGGCAAGGTCACAAAATGTCAGAGGCCTCAGTACAAGGAGGAAGAACGACCGAGCAAAGATGTTCCACGCTCCTCATTGGACCACGTCGGCACTTCGGACTCCTTCTCGGCTTCACTAGCTACTTCCATCATGGACGACCCACATGAGACGAGCTTAGAGACAGGGCGGTCCAGCTGCGTCTTCCTCGCCTGCCTGACACGGAGCTGTGTCGCTTCAGCCTGTGACCTCGCGAGAGTCCCCTGGCCTTCGGGGCAAACACTTGCGGGGACGGGTCACCGAAGCGGAGGTCAACCTCAACTTTCGCAACTTTTGCACATTGCTGGCTTTCCGTGTCTGCTATGGAAACGTCTCTGCTGGCCTCGACTGGCAACTGACACCCTTCCGGGTCGAGCTAAGCCAGTCCTCACGACACTGCCAAGGATGAACCAGTCTATGAGACCATGACCCTCCAGTTCCCAATGAGCGGTCGCAATGTCCACTGCCACTGCTCTGTGCGCATGAAGGACCGAACGAGCGCAGGCCTCCTCAGCCAACGCTAGCTGGACCTTGGGAAGTGGCAAATGCGATAAGAAGTGGCCCGGAAGCACTCTCAGTTCGCGACGGCTGAGCGAATACTGGAGATCCAGGACATGCAGTCCTGACCATGGTTAGTTTCTGTTGCTTGTGGCTGCTACCTGGGCCAGGCATCTCCCAATCTCTTCTTCTGGTGCTCAAACTTCAATCGCAGGATGCCTCCACTTCTGAACCCACTCGAACTTTGACGCATCGCATCTGCATGTGCAAAGCAGATGCTCGATGAACCTCGGATGGGCCGGAGCACTAGACCATGCAACACCTCGTTCTGCAGCCCTTTGACCCTGAGGGCCGTTGCACGCAATCAGCAATGGGGAGTAAGTTTCTTCGTCTTGTCTCGTCAGCTGTCAGCATGAATCCCTCCACACTGGTCCCAGGATGTCCCTGGCACCGCTTGAACCCTCCAACATCCCACTGGCCCAGCTGAAGACACAGATCTACAATCCGGACCGGATCTCCTTGAAGGTGCCCTGTTGCACCAGCAGAGCACCATCGCCATTACCACTGCTGTGTAGCAACCAGGAACAGTTTTAGTCTACCAACCGCAAGGACGAGTCACACCAGCCTACTTCGATTCGGTTGACACGGCTTTACGCAGTTGTGCACGTGTATGCGTCGAAGGAATCATGGCAGAGGCCAGGGCAGCATCGAGTACCGCAGATTTGCCTGCAGAAATCAAATCTCAACATATCTCAACTTCCTGTCAAACAGCAGTTGCAGTCTGGATCACTGTGAGTGCTCACTGAGCTGCGGACCTATTCCTGGTACAGCATGCCGATTGCCTTGGCACACGCGACACTCGTCTTACCCAGGATGCATGTACGTGAAATGATGTGAAGAGTTCTGGCTAAGCAAGTGGCATACTGTGACAAAGCGACGCTTGTCCAAGTGCTGGAGGATGGACCTCGAAAACACAATCGTGGAATGGCGGTCTGAAGACCTGCAGTATCGCAGCCAAGCCGCCAAACATCCAGTGTCCGCCCAGTGAAGTCTTCTGGAAGTTCGGGCCTTGTCTCACTGCGATTCCCGTGCCGGGTGGATTTCCAGCAAAACGAGGTGACGAGATCCGCACAAGAACTGCTCGAACGGCGTGCTCAGCAACCTCCGCCCAAGCAAGCTCATTGCAAGACAGCCCTTGGGCAACGCCAGCCTGGTCTGCGGCTTTCGTGCGGCCACCCTTCCAGTCGATTGGATTTACATGACTTGAGGGTTTCGGAGCTGGCAGAAAGGAGTACTCTGAGTCTCTGAGTTCTCTCTCACCCACCCTTCAAGCATGTCGACTCTCGGGAGCGCTGTGGCCTCGTGGGACAGATGACTTTGTCGTGGTCCTCAGTTGGAACGCTGCACTTCCCGGTACGTCGACAGCATTGCACCAACAGTCAGCTGCCGACTCCGGTTCGCGGAAGCAGGCAGAAGCTGCGGCTTGCCTGGCAGAGCCAAAACCTCTGAAAAAAAAGAAGCCGACAAACTTTGAGGGCCTCCTGCGGGATGCCAGGCTGGCATCGTAGAGAAGTGACGGCACCGTCGAAGGCCGCGGCTACTGTGCTGCCACAAAAGATTGCTGTGTAGAACATGCGCATGAAGATCTTCACCCAGGAATCCATGATAATGTCCTCAGAGCAGACCACATGCGGAATGCCGGAGTCAGCAAAGACATTGCCAACTGCTTGGGATTGACAGGCGTTGAGAACTACCAGCTGGAAGGGAGCTGCCCCCGCGCGCAGCGACAGCATCTCCTTCACGAGCTCGCAGCTGAGGAGGTGAGCGGTCCCCTTTCCATCTTCAAGGACCAAGCCCTGTGGGGTACCGTGTGCAGATAGGTGAAGGATGTTGGTGTCTTTTCGAGTTGCAATTCCGTGCGATAGGCTGCGTTGAAGGCTTGCTGCTGTCAGCGGGCGAGCTGTCAAAGAGGGTCCGTTTGGCGATTCCACCGAAGCTGTCACCAGGCTCCTCCACTCTTGTTCGAAATCGAGAGCTGGCAGTGGGGTAGCTCCACGGGTGGCGTCAATTCGGCAGAGTGGGGAGGCATACAGCATCATCAGGGAACTTGACCTGCCACTGGTCACAGGCTCCGACGGTTTGGCCACGATGCAAGGCACAGGAAGAATGGGCTCCGATGCGGCTTGGAAGGACACGCCAAGCTCGCGAGGAGACCTAAGCCGCTCCTGGGGCCGCTCCTGGCGGTCCTCTTGTGCCTCCGATGATGCACCGTCGCTGCGAGGTCGTGTGGACCAACCGGACTCTTCGGTGACTTCGGACTCCTCGGGGTACAACTCAGCTTCTGGCTCTGACTCCGTCTGGGCCGCTGGATTCGCATTGGCTGCCTCTTCCCCGATGAAGAAATATTCGGTCGCTGCTGGCTGCGGCAAGCTTGTCAAGCTTGTCGTCTCCGGCACATCAGAATGGATTGAGGCATGCCCAATCATCTCCGAGTCTGGTACGACATGATACGACGGATCCAAGCATCCCGATTTGCAAAGCAGCTTGCGAAGGTGTGGAATGATGCAGTATGTCAAAGGGAAAAGCACACCTACAACACCCAAGGCAGCCACCAACCAGCCTGACCATCCTTGCTCAACGCTCCCATCCAACTGAAGGTCCTCCTTCGGTATAGAATTCTCTTCTGGCGCATCTGACTTCACCGAGACACTGGCAGACTCCTCCCATGGCCGTGGGAGGAGCTGACCCGAGAAGGGGCTTGCCCTCAGATTGTAAATCGCGCTTTGGCGTCTTGCATGCGTTCTCTCTGTGTTTCCTTCCTGGCTCAACCGGCGCACCGACCTGGGACTATCTGGCGATGGTGCGCATGAGCCCGTCCAGCAAAGGTAGCTGAGACAAAACAATGAAAACGAGCCGAGACAAAAAGTCCACGGAAAGCGCAGGCTTAGCTTGCGCAGCATCGCGCTCGATGGATTGCTTCAGCGCTAAAGCATTTTGCTAACAAAAGTCAACAGCTGAAGTGCTGTGATGAACGGCCTGGCATCTCTGGTGCTTAGTGCTGAACAGCAACCAACAACCCCAAGTTTCACTCGATGCTTCCGTAGTCTCCGCGCCGTTTCGCTACATGAAGGCTCTGGCACTCTTGAGCCAGAGCCTGCCGAGAAAGCACTCAGGACCACAAAAAACTTCTGCTCGACTATGCCCTAGGTCCCGAAGAGCTCCGGCGGCCTTGTCCCTCCTCCATGCAAGACTTCTGACAGATAAGCCTTTACCTTTCGTCCAGAGAGCTGCCAAATCCTGCGCGCTTTCACGGAGTGCAGGGGTAAGGCGCTTGTTTGGACGACGGTACACGAAGCAAAGCCAAGGTCTTGCAAGGGGGATTGTGCAAGTGTGCCTAAGCAAAATGAAGGTTCTGATGGCAGTATACTGGGCATGTTTCTCCAAGGACTGTGCAAGACAAAAGGCTCAATTGGGCAAACCTGGCCCACTCTGCCATAGTGCCGTTCACGATTGCTGGCGCACACGTTACGGCTGACTCGCTTTGGAATTGGATGTTGATGCAGAGCAGGTTCATCTCCAGGTGCCTACATCACCCAACCCCAACCAAGCGGAGTCCTCTAGTGGAGGATCGCGGCGAGCCTTCTCTATTCGCTTCTGCACGACATACTCCTGAGCGTTGGCACATGGTCAGACAAGAAACTGATAATGAGAGTGATGCCGAGAGCATCCTGCAAAGCATCCAAGTCCAGCTGGAAATTGGAAGGTCCCAAGGCCAGCACCTTGGCACGACATGACACAACTGCAGTGCACCTTGCTGTCCCAACACAGCGATGTTCAACGCCTTGGCATCAGAGTAGCCGGTGTTGCTCCCGGTCTGAATGGTGACCTCTCTGGACGAAGGCAAGATGGGTAGACCATGGCCAGGTTTCAGCCTGCCTCAAAGCGGCCAGTGTCATACGGCCCGCCCGTGACCAGGCCTTTTTTGCCGTTATACCTAGTCACACACACACACACACACTCTCTCAAGGCTGCTGCAACAGCAGCTTGCTGAATGCCAAACGATTGCTGTCTCTTTGCGGCTCAGTTTACTCAGGCTTCTTCTGCAGACCCTTGATTATGACAGGGGCCCCTCTGAAGATCCCCTTTGCCTGCCAGGAGCGGATTCAAGCACAGGCTGTGAGGTCATTCTCTGTCCCACCTCAACATCATTCAGAGGTGCCTCCTTTGAAGCCTCCATTGAACTGCTATGTGTGCCTAGTGCGGTGGATGTGAATGTGCTTTGAGAGGTGTGTGAAACCTACTCGGGCATGCTCCGAAGAAGTTATGAGAGCCTAGAGCTTGTGGGAAACTCCAGCTTCAAGACTGTCCTGGCTTGCCACCTGTGAGATGCTCTTGCGATTGCCTGATGCTCTGCTGCTCGAGGTTGCCATGCTTGTAATTTTGACACAGCTCGAACCACAGCACCACCGGCAATGAAACAGATGATCCTGCCGCCCGCATCACTGCAAAGACAGGAGGTAGCCTACGAAGTCAAGCTTCTCGAAGACTGCACATTGGCACAGCTGCGCTTTGAGACGTTGGAATCGCATAGATGCAACATTGCATCGCCGAAAGACGAGGGTGAAACGACTCGTCTCGAGACATCTTTCAACTTTGTGAGTTTTGTTCGCTCAGGTTTGCCCGCTGGCTACAGGTCAGTGGTAGCTAGCTCTATCGAACAGCCATCGTCAACAAGCCAGCTAGGCCTGTGGTCGGGGCAAGCCGAGCCAGGGAAGTCAGCATGCATCCTCAGTGGAGACGTGCTAGAGCAAACTGAGTCACGAGGGCACCTGAGTGCCGAACACTCGAGACGATAAGGTGTCCCTTGAAACGGCTCCGTCGTTTGCGGCCCCGTCGACTGCGACACAAGTCACTGCTCGGCAAAAAGGCATGCCCAGGCCGCTTTCATGGTGTCGAAACACACACTCACTCTTGCTCAAGCACCTGCTCTTCCAGGTTTCTGGGCGCTCCAGAAAAAGGCGTTGGGCCAGCCTCGGGAAAAAGGATCAGGTCGCATGCATAGGCTGCATAGGCCTATCCGCATAGTGTATGTATGATCATGTATGCATGTACGTGGCGCCCTCCCCTCCTTCGACTTAGACCAAAACTCGACAGATCCTACTGTATGCCGGCACCAGGATGCATCAGCATCCTGAGTTCATGAAATTTCGCACATTCCAAAGTGTGGCAATTTTTAGGCATGTTAGGGCATGTTAGAAGTTTCGGAAGTCTCCAGGGAAGTTGAAAGCTTGAGAGAGAGCGAGACACAGAGGGAAACAGAGAGGCAGAGAGAGACAGAGAGAGAGAGAGAGATTGAGATTGAGAGAGAGACCGGCAGGCAGGCAGGCAGGAAGGCACGGACAGACAGGAAGAGAGAGGCATGTAGTCACTGCATTGTCTACATGCACTGTCTCGGAAGCCGTCAAGTTAGCATTGGCCGCAATAGCTGATCCCGCCCGAGCTCATCCAGGTCAGAGCTCGCGCTGATCTTGTTGCACAGCCCCTGCTTTCGGCCTGTACTATCTGTCCGTCTGTCTTTCTTTCTGCCGGGCGTAGGGGTCCCGCGGGGAGACCCTCAGGCCTTTGGCCCGTCTGTCTCTCTGTCTGTCTCTCTGTGTTCGTTCTATTTCGTTCTTCCTGTCGCCAGGGCCGGGGACAGGAGGGGAGACCCCCCGGCCCGCGCGCGCATGTGCCCCTGTCCCTCTTTCTTGCACACGGGTAAAGAGAGATTGATTACCCTCCCCCTCTCTCTCTCTCTCTCTCTATCTCTGTCTCTATTTCTATTCTGCGTTCTCACGTTTTGGGATAATTCTGGCTGATGCACTATCCAAACACGTGGCAGTTCTCTTAGCTAGGTTAACCGCATGCCATGTATCGAAAAAGCTGCCCAGCTTTGCATGCGTGCATTTTTTGGGGCTATGCAGGAAGGCCGCAGCTCACCGCCGGCGTCGGCTCTTGGGCCCGGGCTGGGCCTTGACCCCTGAACTCCTTGGCATCTTCGACGGGTGCACGTGAACTTTTCCAGGCGTATGCTCCGACTGCTACGGCTGCGACTGCCGCTCAGAGGCTTACGTTCGGCCGCAGGAGACTATTCGGGTCGCTCCCAGGTGCATTCACAAACAGCCTGGCAGCTCCACATGCAGACACAACCAGCTGGTGACGGATGGTGACGGCATGTCATCTGGCAAGGAACCAGGGATCGCCAAGAGCTCCAGCCCTCTCTGCGAGCTCCTATCAATCAACCGCACACCACGAAACAATTAAACGAATCACCCTCCTGATCCCTCAGCAGTGATGGCTGTCCCATTTCTCCTGCCTCGCAGGAGTGCAAAACACATTCGAGTTCCTTGGAATCTGTGAAGCTGCAGGCACCTCGATCCGAACGATGAGACTCCATATGATGAAGGCAAAGTAGCCCATAATGGCTGGCAGGACAGGCACTGTCTGTTGACTCATGGTACCGCTGCCCCAAATTGCCGTGCCTCCCTGCACGAGGAACATAGCAAAAATATGAACCTGGCACAAGGCCGCCGGCTTTGCCGGGGAAGGAGCAGGGCAGCTTGGCAAGGGTCAACAAAAGGACTCCGTGACTGTCGTGGCTCAGCAAAAGGGACCTGGAAGGTGCCGCAGCTCATTTTCCTTCCCAAAAGTCGTCACCAAACAAGGACAAAAAAGAGGCTCAGTGCGGAGTGCAGAGTCTGCAAAGCAGACTTTGGCACCAGCTCAGGCTGCGGCTGAATTTCTTTCTGCGGGTGCAGCTTTTGGAGCATTTCAAGTTCTTGACAGCCCTGTGCAAAGGGAGAACCGCAAAAAAAACCAGGAGCTGTCCCCAGCCAGGCCTTTATCAATCCCACGACAAGCTCTAAGCAGATCATGACCAAGTAGCAGAGATGGTAGAGGAGCAGCACGCGCAACCTCTCCTGATTTTGATATGCGTGACATGCCGGCTGTGCCCTTAAGTGTCGGTTTTGTGGGTTGTCCAACGAAATCGACTGAGCCACCACTGTTTTAAGAGTCTAAGCAAGCACCTGTCAGGGTGAGACCAGCCAACAGTTGAACTGCTGGCATGAGAATACATAAACGGAAATGAATGCTGAGCCCACATTGTGGCACGGAAATGAGAACACTGGATAACAGCTTTGGCCACCTTTCCAGGCAGCAGAAATCGTATGGCACCCTTGAGAGCAGTGAAAGGACCATGCCACGAACCCGGGGCAGTGGTGCCTCTGCTACTTCATGGTCAAAGATGTCTGTTGGGCGTACTTCTTGCCGGTAGCGATTTCGCTCTTCAACTGAGCCTGGCAGGGGAATCTGCCATCAGCTCGGTGAGGCAAACCACTACACGCCGAGGCAGCAAACCACCCGGTATTCGTGCAGATATGGCGCTTTAGCTTCTGCCAGCCGCTTCTGCTCCTGAATTGAAGTCAGCTTGAGAGCTTCAGGATAAGAGCTGACCGAGTGCCCCCCTAGAGTCCCTAGATTGAGCTAGATCAGCAGAGTGTCATGCACGCTGAGATTTCCAATAGGAAGCGCCCGAGTCACGCCCGCTCTGCCAAACTGAACTCTGGAAGCAAAGTAATCCAGCTCGGTCACATCTGACTTGATGTATGCACATTCCACAGCAGCTTGCCCTGACATGCCAGCCAGAACAGCCCGGCCAAGGCGTGCTCCAGCGTAGGCCATGGAGAGGGTGGCCGAGCCCTTTCCGTTCTTGGCATTCACGACCTCGGTTCCTGCATCTTGTGTCTTCCTGTCCAGGTCTGGAATTTTGGCGGGATCAATCCGCGATCCGTGGCGATCTTGCGAGAAGACCGGCAGGATGGTCATGCCAGCGTGGCCTCCTATGACTGGCACCTCAACCTGCAGGAAAGGGAAAGGCAAGGCCTGCCTCAAAAAATCACACATACCTCCTCTCTAATCTCATACTGTCCTGTACTGCTATGACCTGGTTGCTTGCATGCGCCCAGCTGGGACACACTTTCCAGATGGCTTTGGGCAGGCTTCGGTTTGGTAAACGAGTTGGGCCTTCATTCCATGATTGGTCCATCAGAAAGGATTTGCATGGGCATCCATGTTTCCAAACCCGGGGAAAAAACCGATGCCCTGCCGCAGTGATTTGAGCTGTTCTTTCTGGGTTGTGCCTGTTTTTCTTCGGTGCGACTGTATGGGCTTGGTTCTCTATGAACGATCATTGACATGCTTTTGCATTTTGCCTGTCTACTCTGCTCAAGCTCCCGTCGTCGTCATCATCACCAAGGGCAACAACTCACTATGAACGTGTGCAACCCTTTACCTAAAAACGTCAAACTAAGAACTGAGCATGCTGACAGTCAAATAGCCATATTTCAAGTCAGCACAACAACAACAACAACAACAACAACAACAACAACAACAACAACAACAACACTAACACTTACAACTTTTGAATGAACGCTGAGCGACTGGTTCTCCTCAGAGACGGAAAATGAGCTTATGTAGGTAAAGAAGATGAATGAGGGAGGCCTGGTTAAATCGCAGTACCACTGCATAACGCACAATTGCAATGCTGTGGCATCTCTTGGCAAAGCTGCGGCTCACAACTCTAAATGGGCGGTGCCCACGATTCAGGCACGAAACCTCTCCTGCTTGCGTCTTGTTCCGAAGCGTTGGCTGTTTTGCAGCGGTGCCGCGCAATGCCCTTTCGACGCTGTCGGAGGAACTCGATCGCGCTGGTTGTGTTGCACTCTGCCCGTGTTCGAAGGTGTACATTGCGAAGTAAGCTGCCCCGAAAGCTCAGGCAATCCAAATCCTACTTGTGAGAGAGCGCTCGCAGAGACGAAAAATCGAAAAGAGACAAGTCGTCTCGAAAGCTTGTTTCAGGGCACCCAACTTCAGAAGACGGCCAGCTTAGGATTGAAACTGCTCCTTGACTAGCGTTGTGCTGCAGGTCCTCTTGCAAACGTAAATGCAGAGGATGGGGAAAAACACTGATGCACAGTCGGCTCTCCATCCACTAAAGAATGTCTCGCGCCAAAGCAAGCTCCGGCAGTACTCCTCCCACAAAGCGCACTGATGGCAACCCCACCGCCTACCTCCAGTTACTGCAGATTTGGCTCATGCGAGAGCGTCCGGGAATTAGAACACGCGGCAGTTCACAGAAGCTGCACGACCAAGGCTCCACTATGTCCACTAGCCGGTGCGTGTGGAGCCCGGTTTCCACGAACTACACAGCCCAACCGTGGCGGTTACTACAGCAACAACCACCACCAACAACGACAACAACAACAATCGTCATGGTCGCGTCACAAAATCTTCGGTTATCAATTTGGTCGAGATCCCCAAGCTGCGGTCGAAGCTTCAGCCGAGCGACCTCACTTGGGTGACAGCCTGCAATGTCGGCGACAAACTTGTTGGCCCGGACACAGTCAAGTGTTGTCACGCCAACAATCTTCGTAGGATCCAAGCCGGCTTTGCTGTAAAGCTCAGCCATGGCCGGCACGATCGAGTTCACTGGATTAACTATTAAGGCGACCACCGCCTGCGGACAGAACCTCGCACAAGCCTCGATAATACCTTTCGCGATGTCTGCGTTTACACGGAACAAGTCGTCCCTGGTCATACCAGGTTTGCGAGGCATGCCAGCAGGCACTAAAACCAGACTACAGCCCAGCAGACAGTCCATTAAATGGTCCTTTGGAGCCTTTCCCACGTCCATTACGTAGCCGGTCACTTTGACCTTGCTCTCAATATGGCTGAGGTCTGCCGCGACACCCTCTGGAGGCACCATAGCCACATTCAGATCGAAGACCGACAGCTCCCGTACATTTGGATCCATAGACATTAGCAAGCAGAGAGGCTGGCCGATGCCACCAGCACCACCGCACACGCAAACCTTATGGGCCCCTCCACCCATGATGGCTTTTCGGATGCCCATAGAGCATGTTGCCCCCATGAACAAACCGGCCGGGAGGGTATCAATTGCTGGAGCCCGGCAGCTTTGTAGAACGGCAGGGGCATTAAAATCAGAAGATACTGAGCCGTGCTGATGACTCAGGCATGCACTACGTCTTTCAGCAAGACGCCGATGAGGCCCTTGAAGCCCGCGAAAAGCGCGAGCGTGTTCACCATCCTCAAGAATTCTCGACCGTTGCTGGGTGCTACGCTAGCCCTACGAGTAGTCCGCGCGAATCGCAAGCGAGCAAGCAAGTCTCTGAGGCCAGCGCATTTTCAAGAACTCTACCGTTGCAAGCACGACTGAATGCGTTTCCGCAGTTCTCGGCCTGCAGTTCTGAAGTTTGCAGTCATGTCCCGGCTGAAATGCGGGTGCCACCCTCCCATGAGGACACTGAGCATGCTGAAGCTGCCGAAGACCTGTGCAAGTAGGTGACCAAGACACAACTTGCGAAAACTGAACGGGCAAGGAGAGCACTCAAATTGAAGACAAGCCGAAGTCGAAAGCAGAACACTGTGCTGCATCAGGACCACATCTTGCAAACGAGGTGCCACCGTGTAGGTAGAAATAACTTGCACCTGAGATTGGCCCCTCTCCCAGCCCGCTGACCGTTCACCCTAACCCCTTTGACAGCTCTCAGGGCGCGACCCCTTGAAGCAGCGAACATGACAGACAGCAGGTCTGCAAAAGCAAGGCTTTGAGTGCATTTGTTGCGAGTGACGTGAAGGCCAGAACCAGAAAAGTGAGACATGTCAGCTTGATGGTGACCTCCGCTGGTGGCGGCGCCATGATTGGACTGATATGTAATATGGACTGTTGAGAGTTCCCTTGTGGTCACGTGTAGCTTGTCTAGCTAGTCAATGAACGACATGAACGGCGGATGCCAGTGAGGTCGACTGGCGAGCTATCTTGACGCATTACGCTAGCAATAGATCAGTGGCTTCATCCTCGTATATGTTTTGAGCTGCAAGCCATTGGCGGTCTGAACTTCTGCCGGAAGATTGTCAATGTCAACAGGATCCTGGCAAACCATCAGTTCCATTCCGTCTGCCAGTAGCAACGGCAGAATGAGACTGAGAGAGAGAGAGAGAGAAGTTTTTAAGCACGACCCTCCACTGGTGAGGAATCTTAAAGCACTGAATTGTCCAGCCGAGTGGAAACTGTGCTGCTTCATCAGTACAGTGCGGCTGAAGACACGGAGCTCAAATCCCTTTGATGCGTCGTTGACGACATCAGTGTAATGTGGACTCTGGTCAAGCTTGAACTCCATGAAATATGCTGTTCTAGTGAAACGTCCGAGGATGCTTGTCTTCTAGCTCCTCGGTAAAACTTGTGATACGGTGCACGAGTCGAATTAAAAATCGAAAATAAGCTGTCTACCGTACATCGATGAGGCTGATTAGGGCATTGGGGCGCTCTCTTCATGGAAGGTCCAAGGTGTTGTCTGCTGTGTGCATGACCTGCAGCGGCCATACTGCCATGTATCTCTTGCGGTTCCGGTCTGCGGATATTGAGTATTGCATATCATACCTGTCCTACTTATTAACATAGGCTTTTGCTGCTCAGGATGTGGAGCGGATGGCATCAGAGCGTCCGCCTCAACCTGAGACAGTTAAGGTGCGCAGAACACACAACCACCCTCGCAGCCAAGATACCTTGACCTCTGGAAAGTGCTCGGGGAAATATCTCGGAAACGTGTCTGTTCTGCAGAGCTCCTGGAATGCAGCTGCATGCTTGAGCTGTCCGGGCAAAGCTCAAACAGCTGTACAGATTTGCAGATAAGCGAATCTGTCCGTGCTCGTGCTCGTCAGGGACAGGAAGATCTCCGAGAGTCCTTGCCATGTCAGGACAACTGCACATTGAGTACTTGCGAAGTGCACCTCAAAAGGCGTATTGGGACAAGCCACGCCCCATCAGCATCAGAGGTGGGCAGCGCGGATGCGTCAACCTGCTTGCGAAACTTGTCAAAGTCGCTATCTTTTTGTACAAGTAGAGCATGTGATGGCATGTGCCAAACAACCCGCCTCGAGATCCTGGAAGTCTCGGTCACAGCTTTTGAGCTGTCTTTCAAAATAGTCTGCCTGGGATATGACCTCGTGCAATGCATCCGTTGATGTAGCTGCAAGAACATGGATGCAGAATGCGGCAGCGGAGCATCTGTGAGTATCTTGTGGTCCGTCTGGTTCAAGAACCTCAGTGCCAGCCGCTGCATTGCTTGAACTGGCTGCTGGTAGGCTTCGCAAGGTGGAGCCCGACTATTTCCAAGGAGGCGGCTTGACAAAAACTTCGGCATAGCGTCTGCAAAGGCTCCAGGGACGAGGGTGCATTTTCATCACCTCTCACCGCTTTTCAAAGCAACCCCTCTGAGAGTGAATGCAAAATTCAACAGACCTGGCCTCGTTGAACGGGCCCGGCTTAATGATCGCTAGCTCTGAGGGAGTGCTTGCCTCATGGACAAGTTAGATTCGCTTGTACGAGAGTCGTTCTTCCACAGCGTGATGAGCTGTTATGCTGCCTTGAACTCCCCTCGGTGCCACCATGTGGTCCACAAGACAGCTTCTGCTAACCACGCCTTCCAGCGGTACGGGCTGAAGGTTTTGTCGACGGCAAGGACGATTCGACCGGATCTTTGCTTTCGAGCCTTCTGCAGCAAACGAGGTCTCAGAACCTCGCCATTGGGGAGCATGTACCTGGGGATTGCTGATGGCTGGGAGACTCAGGCACCAAAGCCAAAGGGCCTGTGCTTGTGAGTCGGGGCACTCGAGATGACCGCTCTTCACGAAATACATTTTCTCCCCCTCTTCACCGGGATGAAACACGACATCTTCACCTGTCTAAGACAAGATCTCCCCTCTGTCAGCTTAGACACATTCGACTAACTTCATCGACGGCCGGGACCGGCACTGGCGAGGTCAATCGTTCGTAGAACTGTATCACAAAGCTTGACGAGGATCGGGCTCATCTCATGCCTCAAGTGACACCCGTGAACCCAGAGTCATCCAACAAGAATGACAAAACGACGCCTTTGAGCGATCACCTCCCTCTGCAGTGCTGGGAGAGGCCAGTGCGGCACCGGCACACAGCTACACATCTGAGAAGCAAAAACTGAAGTCTTACCGGCTTCTTTCGATAGAGAGGCAGTTTCGGGAGGGATGCATCATAATGCAATTGAAGGCGTCATATGGAGTTGCCGACGTTGCCGTTCGGGAGGTAGAACACCCAAAACTGCCCTAAACCCTCAAGCAACTCAAGGCAAACAACGGTGATGCTGGACAAGTAGTTTTATGTCGCTTTTAGACCGTCGCCTTATCGATGAGCAGGTCAACGGAGAATTGACGGGTCGTGAGTTACCTACCAGTAGCTGGGTTCGGAAAGCGCGGTTGCAGCCGAGGTGCTCCAGGTGGCAGAAGAAGGGATGGTTCTCGACATGCTTTTTGCTCAGCTCGTAGGCCAGCAGATTCTTCAGAGGCTCCTGGGATCCAAAGGCTTGGATCACTGCTGTCCGTTCCATGACTGGCTTCTTGGCCCCGGACTGACAAGAGCGTGAGGATTGTGATGGAACCTCAGGAGGGCGGAGGGGTACACATTGAATCATTGAGAAATCCAATAAAGTCCGCGACCGGGATTGACATCACCCTGCTGATTGGCAGTCTGGTGCTCCAGAAAGCGAATGATGCGTGCTGATGTCGTTTTTCCTAGCATCAGGCTTTGACTCCGTGCCATCCAGCTCTGAGACATCGCAGACGCTGCCTATTTTTTTGTGGTTCAGGAATCGGCGAAGTAGCCAGAATTGCCTCGGGTGTTGCAGCCATCAGTGACTCTCTGCAGTCATGTGAAGACGTCCAAGGTGCTTTTTACTGTCACCGCTCATATTTCGAAGAGCAGTCATGGAGTTGGTCACACTTCCTGCACTGCAGGTGGTCAGACTGCGGGGTCAGCTGGAGGGCCGCGACAGCTGAGGGCTGCGTCCTACAATGGAAGAGAAGGCCACCAAAGAGAAGAAGAGCACCTTGGGGAGGAGTGCCAAACTAGAGAAGGCTCCGCTCTTCAAGCTGAGGTCAGCCTGAGCCCGGAACCAGGATCGACATTATCCTTTCGTACTCGTTACGGGCGCTCACATCCATTGAAGCTGGCGTGAATTGCGTCAAGCTCCAGTGCAAGGAAGTCAGATACCTCACGCTTCAGGGTGTAACAGCATGGCTCGTGCTGCCTTCTTTAAAGAAGCCCAGATGAGCCGAGGGCTTCCAAGCAAAGTCGGAGGTGTAAACATTTCTCAGTCCTGCGCACGACTTGCTGTGATGAGACCCACTCCCCTGCTGTGTGAAATCGTCCTGTCCTGTGTCCTCTAACCAGTTGGGCATTCCTGGAGTCGATGCTCGCAGCTGCACACAGCAAGAAAGCCCTGCCCAAGCAATTGAGGCACCAACCTGCTTGCATTGTCAAGTACCCAACGAGGTACCAAATGCAAGCAATCACATGATTAAGCACCTCATCCCATCACATTGAAGCAGAGCTCTTGACATGAGTGCAGATACAGCAGTAAACACTTGGCGAGATCCAAGCAGCGAACAGTTGAATGGCTGAGGCTGGTGCGGTGATGGCAACTATCAGTCTTATCATCGTGAAGACCTGATATAGCCGGAAATCCAAACGAGCGCGAGTCTTCGAGATTCCGCCGGCAACTGCTTGCAAGAACACAAGCATTCATGGCAGAAGGGCTGGCGAGGTCCAAGGTGCAATAAACATGTACTCACTGTCAATGAGGTCATACACCATATTCATCAAGCCTCAGTGAAACCACATGGCATCTGAAAGCTTGTCTCTCTGCAACTGCTGATGGGATGGAGATGCGCAAAGCCAGCAATCGATCTGAGGAGAGCATGCTACGCTGCTTTTCCGTTCACAGAACACTCGGAATCTAGCAAGCATCCCGACTTTGACTGTCTGTGCCTACTGGACTCTTCATCTTATGTGCACAAGTCATTCTGAACAGACTTGTGCCGAACTGGCCACCCTGCCACAAGGTGATCCATTGGCCGAGAAGCGCTGCAACTTCAGCAAGCGAAGAAGTCGCAATATCCGAATGGCCCTAAATCCCTTGATCATCCTGGCGACCTCAGCTAGACAGTCGCTGCAGCACACATTCTGGCAAACCTGTGCACGTCCGCCTTCTGATCTGCAATCTTAGCCACGGTTGCAAGGCCGTCACCACCTTCAGGGTCCACCAATCGAGTGAACCAGTCAGGCAGAACCACGATCAGGTCCGGCAGGAACCATGTGCGCAAATACCTGATTCAGGCCCCCAGCAGTCCAGGAATGAATCGTCTCCAAATCTGGCGGGCCACCGACATGCTATCCTCTTGGGCGAGAGGACAAGTTCACCATCATCGAAATAACCGACCTGCCAGCACAGTGGGCGGATTCAAAGAAAAACTTACGGCTATTATGCCGATGAACATCGGCTTAAAGCTGGAAGCTCTGCAGCACAACATGCTTAGCCCGCAGCCAGCAGTGTTGCCACCATGTCCAGGGTCCAAAAAATCAACGATACCCAGCCCATCAGCGTAGTGAACTGCCAGGATTGCTCAAACCAGCGAGAGCAGGGACAGTGAACAGAGCGCGTACCGCCGTAACTTGCCAGGATTGCAGTATCTTCGGCTGGATCAAAGCATTGCAACGGGATCCACCAAACATCATAACCTGCGGTGAAAGAGCGACAGGAGTGTTCGTCACGACATGCACACAGCATTTTGCTGCACGCAATGACAAGTCAGCCGACACATCGCAGCAAGACTTCCAGGGCGCGGGCTGATGAGGATCATGCTAGCCACGTCCCAGCTAAGCCGAATCGGAGCATTAGGACTCATTGGAAGCCTGGCAAGGAAGCAAGCGGCTCTGCTTCCCTGCCGATGACGAGCGGCTCTGATCTTCTGAAACATGCCGGGCAGTGCTGACACCGCTTCATAAGCCTGTGAGTCGTGTTCTTCACGTTTGAGCCAAGCTCCTTCCAGGAGGCAAAGTAGGTAACAAACGAACCTCTGCTCAGGAGTCACAACACCATCTCGGTGCACTGGCAGTCATTTCGCATGGAGGTCCCCGATTCGTTCCTGAACTACCTGGTCTTTCTGCCTTGGATGCCCGACCTCGACCTGGTGGAGTCTTGTGGGCTCTTCAGAGTTGGGTTTCACTCTCCGCTCTTGGAGACTAGTAGATGCAAAGGCCCTCTCTTCTTCCACACAGCCAAGCGAGGAGAGCGGACGCACTGCCCCCCGCGCTCGCAAAAGCACTGGCGTTCACAGAGCCCGTGTGATACCGCAAAATGTTGAGGCTCTTCTTCCACACAGCCAAAGAGAAGGCGGTCTGCCCGCCCAAAATGTTGAGGCTCTTTCTTTCTGCTGGGCGTAGGGGTCGGCGTCCCCGACAGGCTTTTCTTTCTTTCTGCAGGGCTTAGGGGTCGGCGTTCCCGACCCTCAGGCCTTTAGCCCGACAGGCTCTCTCTCTGTCTCTCTCTCCTTCTCGCTAGCTTTCACAAAGGTAAGAGGTTCCTTCCCGCTTGCAAGAATTCCGAGCTTAAGCTTTTCTAGCAGCGCTGTTTGGCTAAACACCCTTTTGCATTGCAGGGCGTCTGAAGGGAGCTCTCTGAACCCAAGGCCCTGAAAACAGAGAGGAGGCTCTAAAAAGTTGGAGGGAGAGGGGGTGAGGGTCGCACCCTCGTGGCTACCACAAGACAAGTCCGACACAGCGACCAAGCTCCCCACCCCCGAAGCCATGGGAAGACCGACCTTTTGCAAGTCTTGGGTGAGCTCTGCAGATATGCCTCAGCGATTCAACATCTACATCTAGGCATCCAGGCCGGTCACTTGGGTGCTTGCCGGTTAAGAGCTGAGAAAGTCGCTGGTTTCCCAAGCAGACAGCTTCACGTCGGTCGTATGCCACATAGGATTTGTCTCAAACGTGAACTCCTTCGCCTTCACCAACAGGGCATATGCGTGCCGCAATAACAACAAGGGCTTTGTTTGTGCAGGACCTCGACAACACCCCCGTTGACGACAATTGGGGCAGGCATGCGGTTCCTGAGGTCGTCTTCACAGTCAAGCTAAACGTTCCTGCCCTTCGGCCACGACGCAAGCATCTACTGCAGAAGCTAAGTCGTCTGCCCAAGTGAGTCTACAGACACGCGCCGCTCAAATGGTTCTCCACCTTGAATGAGGCATCTCCCTCGAAGAACGGAAACGAATGGAAGCCCAGAGGCAGCAGCTGTCTGGATCCGCTATTCTTGAAGAGGTCGGTGACGGCGCCTGCACGGGCCAGGGCGTGAGGGGCGTGTGCATGTGATCGTATGCATAGCGGCGGCGCCTCGCGAGCTGCACTAAGCGCCATCCTCCCCAAGACCTGGCCAGTGGACACGTACGGCGTCGTGATCCGATGCAGCGCTCTCCAAAATTCGTCGGGCCTTCTCTTGGTTCAGGTGCTCATCCTCCACCGAGCGATTGCTATTAAATGCGCCGGGAAACTGAGAGAAAGGAGGGAGAGAGAGAGAGAGAGAGAGAGAGAGCGAGAGAGAGAGCGGTTGGCGGTCCTTCGCGAAGCCTAGTCGTTGCCGCATCCATGTGTTCTCTAGTCGGAGCCTTGCCAGCTCCTCTTCATACTCCTGCGAAAGAACCACAAAAGACGTGATGTGAGAGATAGCGACGCCGATTCGAGCTCTGTGCAAGCAGTCCTGCTCAATCTCGTGTACAAGATCTTGAAATGCATGAAACGGCTTTTGTGCCATCTCCCGACTCCACACACCTGAATTTCCAAGCAGATCCGCTGCAAGTCACCATGCCTGCACTGCCTTCTAAGCTGAAGGCCACGTTTTGGCAGCAAGGCAGCTTCGCCGCGGTAGAGTCATCTACATCTTTCGCCCGTGTCCGGCCCACATGAGCCCAGAAGCTAAGCCTGCCGGACCCAAGACTTTCAAGATGATTCCAGCTTCATCTCCGCATGTCTGCAACTTCACATCTCTGACGCACCGAAGGGCTGTGCCGCTTGGTTTTAACCTTCTGATCTCTTGCTCAGTTCCGGTGAAACACTTGCCATGTCCAATTCTGCACACTTCACAGCCCGGTTTGGGCGTCGTGTGTTTTTCCCAGAGCCAATCACCTTGCCGAAGCCTCGGAATAGCACCAATCGCACATGCCTCTTGATACACATTGAAGGCACCGCACCTCGCCGAGTTTCTTTTTGAAGTAATCTCGAGACCACTGGTACAGCTTCATCTTGGCACTGGCCTCGAGATTATTCTCTGCGAAAGACATTACGGCGCGTGCGGCATGCGAGGCATGCACGGGGTCAGCTTCGCCGGCAGAGGGATCTTCTCGGATGACAGCCTTCGTAAAGTCCTTTCCAGGCGCTGGCATGCTCTGCAAGATGGTCCCGCAGGCCCGCAGAGACGACCTGGCCTTGAGAATGTCCGGCAGCTCAGGAGGAACATTGATCTGCTCAGCACAGAAGATCCTGGAATCAGCCAAGCAGCCAATGGACCGTACAGGAAACCGTTTTTCAAACGGGCCAGCCACTCCGATTCACCTCCATTGCCATGCTTGCCTCCTGGCCAAATGTGTATGACCAGTCAGAGGTGCAGCTTTGCCGGTATTCAGTCCTCCACCCACCAGTGGGCACTGTGTAGATCCTCTCTTGAGCCATGTACGCCGGTCCATCGTTGCAAACGCCCATGAATTACAGTCATAGAAGCATGAGCCAAGGTGTGTCAGAACGAAGGAAGGCAGGAGGTGGAGAGGGAGAGGACGAGCGCAAGGGCGAGTGCAAGGGAAGAAGGTCAGGATCAGTGAGAGAAAGAGGGGGAGAGAGAGAGACAGAGACAGGGAGGGCAGTCTGCATGTGCATGCGTGCATCAGCTTCTTTGTTGCAGTGTGCCTGCAAACGCGTGCCTGCAGCTTCTGCATGGCAGTGAAACAAATCAGCCCCGGCCCGCTTGGCTGGGCTCTGCCAGGCCCCGGTTGGGCTCAGCCAGATCATTAGCACGCCAGAATTGAATTTCGACTCTGGCCGTTGGGTTGGACTTGGTGCACTTTGGCACTTCCAAAATTTTACATCTGCGTGCAGAGCGAATTCCGTCCTCACCGTTTAGCATACATGTCCTGGAATCGCACGAAGATCTCTAGAATACTTATGCAGCTCGGAGAAACCCCAAACTCGGTTTCAGTTTGCGAAGGCAGTCCTCCGGAGGCCATTCGTCGTGGGCCGTGTCAACTCGGCGCGGGCCTTCTGGCAAAGCGCTGTGCCCTTCAGAGCAGGAGGTGCTGCTACGCTCGCCTGGTGGGGTCCATGAACATCCTCTGGCGCCTTTATCAGACGGCGATCTTGGAGATCGGAGAAAAGCCGTTGGATGTAAGCTCCCTGCGTGCGCGACATGCCGGGACCTGGACCTCGATCTATCGGCCTCGGCTTGATTGCGTCACAGAGCCATGCATCCGCTCATCAGCCCAGGACGGAGGAGTGTCAGGATGCACCTGAGGCACGCAACCGGGCAAGACGCAGCACAAGCTTGCGAAGGACTCCGAGGATGGAACATCCGTGGCTCTGATGCGGGTCTCGCTGTTCACATAAACAAGCCCATTCCTTGTGACACTTGAGTGGCTTAGCTTGAGCTGCAAACTCCGCTGCTTGAACTCTCCAAATGCCAAGGCTTGATTCTCGGGGCAGCGCTCGGATTCCGAGCCATCACGAGGAAAGGTTGCGCTCGCGGGACGCAGCCTTGCAGACAGGCTCGCGAGCTCTCCTAGACTAGACATCCAATCTGATGCTCTTCGCGCAAAGCTCAACCCCGGACCGGCAACGCCCTGCGCATCCCCCCACCGAGCACAAGGGAACGAGATTGAGGGGGTGAATTCGGACATACCGCGAGCCGCTTCGCGCGTGAGAGCTGCGCCGCCTTGCTGGACACAAATGTGTAAGGAGATCTCTCCCGACAAAGGACCCGAAGACTTTATTTGGGAAGAGCTCACACAATCATCTTTATGTTGAACGTGCTCCGGTCAAGTGCGAAGCGGCCTGACACGCCCGCTCGGAGGTCGGCAGCCTCCGCAGTTAGTCCTAGGCGCGAGTCGCGTGCACGTGGGACACAACACCCCCGTCTGAATTTGCTCTGGAGTTTCATGGTCCTGCCCCATTGCATGTCACCAACCTGCTTGACCTCGGAATCAGAGAAGACGCCGTGGCTGCGGCCGCGCATGATGGACGAGCTTCGCACCAACTCCTCGACGTAGGCTGCAAGTCGCTCCCACATCTGCTCCCAGTGAAGAAACCTGCAGGGGCAAAACCGAGGTTGCCATGGATGGGAAAACGGAAAAGGAGGCAAATGCGAAAGAGGCTGAGATTGAAACTGCTTGGATGATTCATCGACCTAGCAAAGCAACTGCTACCAGTAGTGCTGCATGCACCTGCATGCACAACCCATCTATCCCCGTCCTTCACGTCCAGTTGTGCACACTTCTCCTGTATTCGCAGTGTCTCCTGCACGACCAAGCCACAAAACCTACTACCTGGGCGAGACCCTTCTGCGGTAGCCCAAGCCTCTCGGAGTTGGATCGTGACGGAAGACTGCAAATCCTCGATGCGGCGTAAGGACTGCCTGGCGCTCCGCTGCTCCCGGTCACCCGGTCACTTAACGTAAGGAGATGGAGATGCCTGTCCCTCTTGCTTGTTTCAAGCGCAAAGGAGTCCATGTCCTGTCACACCAGCTAGCCGGCCATTCAACGAATGGCTAAAGATAGGGCTTGAGTCCTTCTTGTCGGCCTTTGCGGCATCAAGCTGCTTGATGGAATTCCTGTCGGGTAAAGCACCCTCGTTGCCACCAACGCACTGCCGCCTGCAGAAAGAACATGCAGGCTCCAGATGAGCAGGACGTCGCGCATGATGGACTGAACCTCAGTACAGGAGACAGAGACTCCCTGGGCCCGAGGAAAGCCAATCCCAAACCCCAAACCATCTTTGCCCCCAGCATCTTTTGCAAGGGCAAGAGCCTTCTGTGCCTGACAGCCCCGTCAGCTACGTCCCGTCAAGGTGCGGCAAGTCAATCCCAACCTCGGACAGGTCGTCGACGCTCTTTTCACAGACCGCCAGGCGAGCCTCCACCTGAACAGCGAAAATGGCAAATTTCGACGTCAGCTATTGCGTGCTCGAGCTGTGTAGTCTGGAGCTGGTGAACTTTGAAGCGTGCTCCTTTATGTTGGCTTGGGGTGGTGATCCCCCAGTCTCCCCCGAGTCGCCTCATCCATCCTCTTTCCACAGGAGACCAGCACGTCTGCAACTTTGGCATCCACCTTGCTTAGTGTGATTGCATGTGCAGCGCTGGCTGCAGCATCGAAAGACCCCCAACCAAAGCGCCTCGTCTAGCCTCTGAGTGAGATCGAGGATGATGACCCTCGTCTTTTCCACCCATTCGGCATTTATTGCCAGAGCCGTCCTGACAGTGATGAGCTCGGCTCCCAGTAGAAAAACAAAATCAAAAAAGCATCGTGAGTCGCCGGGTCGCCCTCTGTCATCCTCCCTTCGTGTTCCGTCCCTCCTGGCGCCTTCCTCTCTGCGCTTCCTGTCAACCCCTGATTTGACAGGCATGAGACCATCTGGCACGTCTGATTTTCGGAAGGATGCGACTCGTGCAGTATTTAGTAGTGCAGCGGCGGAATCTGTAGGCAAGCGACACACAAAAGAAACCCCGACATAATAGAACCCAGCGCATTAGCAGCAAAACATGCTCCCAACTAAGGAGGTGTCTGAGGTGTCGTGGAAGGTCTTAATTTCCAGCAAAATTCAAAAGCGGTTTATCTCTCGCCATATCTTGTTGGCCGCAAGTCTCTTCTCTACACTTCTCTGCTGAGGTGCGCACGAATGCTCTTTCACCGTCTCCATCAAGGAATCCAACTCTGTCCTGTGCATGTCCGAGCGAAGCGGTTAGGTACTTGATGGTACTTGGGTATTCGCATCTTCTCCTCAGCGTCTGCACGAACTCTTCCAGGAACCTGACCCTGGCAGGAAGTCCAGAGGCCTCAGAAAATGTCGCAGTCATCAGCAAATCGCAACAGCCACCGCGACCTCTATCTCCTTCTGCACATCCGGTATCAGCTTAATATATTCCTGTGACCAGAGATCAATCCAATGCACGATGGGACAAGGGAGGAATGCACTTGCAAGGAGCCTCACGCAGCTGTTTCACCAGAGTCCAGATGGACGTGTGCCGCTTCCACCGGCTCAGGAACTGGCAGACACCGAGTCACTCACAACCCTACGATGGCTGATCAGACTGTGATGTGGCCTGGTGTTGGCGTTTCTTTCCCACACCGGCGAGGGATGCACAGAGCCATTGAATGCCAGTTCTCCTGACCGATAATGGGCCCATAGTGGAATATCTAACTTGGCTGGAACTAGGATTGTCACACGGGTCCTGCGAAGACTTGTCCAAGTGTGCTGCTGCCATACTGTCATAAGATCTTTGGCGATGGCCTGATTCTTTGTACCGGTCGCACTCGAACCGCTGCTACATTCCGTGACTTAAGCTTGCGGCAAGCTTGCGGCGCTCATCGTGCACCGACCTCAGTGGAGCTGGTGATCGTTGTGATGGTGCTGAAGATCGAGACGTACATGACGATGAACATGGTGACGACGATGATGATGACCATCATAATGATCAGGGTCATGATGATGACAATGACAAGGGGGATTACTACGATGACGATGATAGCAACGATGATGATGATAATCATGATTATGACCTTGATGACGATCATGATCATGATGGCGAATTTGGCGAAAATGATGATGCTGATGACGACGACGACGACGACGACGACGACAAGGATTATGACGATCATGATGATGGTCATGACGACGATGACGATGACAATGAGCTTGACAAAGATGACTGTGATGATGAGGATGACGATGAACTTGACGAAGATGCAGCCTGCGATCGCATCTGACAGACATCAACGTCTCGAGGCCCCAAGCGCTACCAGCTGTGTCACATACTTCACGTGAGATCGGCCTTCTCGCCTTGCAGGTTGCTACACAACTCGCATTCGTCGGTGCTCTCGCATTTGTCGTCTGTGTGCTCGGGTCATGAGAACAAGTTGTGGGCGAGCTCAAGCTGTTTCACAGCCTCACACTGGCTCCAAAGCCATTCAGAAAATCGCCCCAGTACTTTGGCTGAGGAAAAGCCGGAAGCGGTCGCACGGCTTGTCGGCCGAAAGTATGTTCCGCACTTCCGCACCAGCTCCGAGGTCCAGATGTCCCCACCACGAAGATCGCAGCGCAGGGATGCAGTGGACGCCCAGACAGAAGAGCCAGGAGAGCAATGCAGTCTCACGATGTCTCACGTCTGTGGCAAGGCTTAGGCAAAGTGCCGCGTGCTCTTGTCAGCTTGCTCGAAACGCCTCTGCTGCAGGCAGCATCTCACTCGTCTCACAAAACAGAACCTCTAGAATCCCTTCATCATCATAGACCATGTTGACTGCAAGCCGAACCTCTGTGGCCTTGTCGGCAGCATGCAGACTCTTCCTCTGATGTCCTCACAACTAGTTTCATCAAACGTACCCTATATGAGTTTCACTGTGCCTTTTTACCGTACGAGGGCTTTCCACTGCATTGGGCCGAGCTAATTGCCTAGAAGTGGCCGCACTGACGTAGTGGTAGAAGCAGAAGTAGCAGAAGGAGCAGCAGCGGCAGTAGTATTAATAGCATTATTACTACTCTAATCCTCATCAGTAGTTGTGGGGGAATTAGGAGTCGTAGCAGCAGCAGCAGCAGCAGGAGTAGCAGGAGTAGTAG